>CM040401.1:11950932-12205932 GCA_022702515.1 Ilyophis sp. 1 JC-2022
ATCTCAGTAAATTACAATCACTTTTCTCAGGGCGTACCATAGTGCAATAGAAAAGTACCGTAAAACTGGATCAGGTACTAGCTAGATCAACAGACAGCGCCAACCGCTATCTCATGCCACATCCGACAACATACAAGACAAAAACCCAACATTCAACACCAATTATCAATGAATATCAGGAAAGGCCACTATTCTCGTAAGCTCAGCATGTGACGAAGGCTTAGCCATGAATGGTCACAAACCAATCCAGTAACATAGCAAAACAAAACCAAGTTTAAGATAACTTAAAACCAACGTGGGTCTTAAAACAACGTACCGTAATTCAACAACCAGCAAGAAAACAGGGAGTTTTCCACAATCACAGAGCCGTCTACAGCCGCAGTTTAGAAAAGTAATTCCGAGCTTGAAAGCACCACGCGTCCGTGCTGTTCTCCCCACCAGCTGTTGAAATACCGCAGTTGTCCCAAAAGGTACTATCAATAATGAATTAGTAACCTTTAATTTCTCGTCGCCAATATTGTTAAGGAATTTCCGAATCTAAGTTTGCTAAATTTAAATTTTAAGAAATAAGAGTGAT
Organism: Ilyophis sp. 1 JC-2022; assembly: GCA_022702515.1. Taxonomy (NCBI): domain Eukaryota; kingdom Metazoa; phylum Chordata; class Actinopteri; order Anguilliformes; family Synaphobranchidae; genus Ilyophis; species Ilyophis sp. 1 JC-2022. Next base: position 11,951,510 of record CM040401.1, read on the forward strand.
CAACCACGAGGTTAGGTTAAGCCGTTAACAAAGGATTGTTCGTTCGTCGAAGGGTGCTATCCGGTCAAAGTAGCTGATCAGACAGAACCCCAATTTCTGTTGAGTAATTCATTAAATAGACAAAACTATGACATCACAGGAAATCATTCTCATTGGTTAAATACAGTTTTGGGGGTTTTGAAACTGTCCACCAAATTAAAACATCAAAGGAATTCTTACAATGGAGGGCACAGGAAGAATTCTGATGGGAACCTAGCCAGATTATTATTCCTAGGGTTCAGTGGCGGGCCGTCAGGGCCAGCAAGGCCTTCTCTGCTGGCCTAAACATCATCAGAATATAAATTAAATTTTGATATATTTTTTCCACAAATATGTATTAAATTATTCCCCATAGTCTATTCTCTTCATTTCATAGCTTTCCTCTTGGTTGCGCTGCTTCCAGCCTCAGATCGAGATTTGGAGGGCTGGCCTTTATGCTAGAGCTTTTATCCAATCATATTTCAGCCATAATGTGTTGCCAGGGTCCAAGAAATCTGCCCTTAGGCCTTCAGAATAAACATTGCGGGCGCCTGTAGCTTAAAGAGAACGGAATCAACCCTGTGGTGTTAACCAATCAGATTTTGAGTTGGCGACACCGGGGCCAGCTAGCAGGCGTACGATAATGTCAGCACGTGCACGTCTTTTGATTGGATACGCACTATTGAGAGGCAGAGCAGAGATAGCAAACTGAACTTGAATGAGCTCATTTGTGTAGACTTCTACAAGCTTTTTTTTTCAACCCACAATGGCTGAAGGAGGAGAAGAGATCGATTTGGTCGCAGATATAATTACAACGCCATTTTCAAGACGAACTTTTCAAGAAAAACTAGACATCGTCAGAAGAGAACGGCCAACCCCGACGCTAGCGAGCCGACGCTACCGAGTCAAAGTGGACATTCAAGGCTAGGAATACACTTTCACCACTGTCGCAAATATATCCTCCTGAACAAATGCAAATGATTTGTTTGTTTTCTTTTATTTTCAGTGAATAGTTTATGTGTCTTTATCGTCACGTTTCTTAAATGAAACTGCTTTGGGTGCGACAATGCGCTGTTTAGCGAACAAACTTGTTAAAGCTAACATACTTTTGGTGGACTTAATAAAACTTTGTAGACTAATCCCTTAAAAGCGCCTTTTATTTTAAAGTTTTGACAGTATCCAAGCGATCTTAAAGCTGGTAGTTTAACACTCTTAATTGTAAATGCGGATTTATTGATTATAAATGCTTCGGAAATATGAATATAACTCTGTTGTACTTGACTATGTTAAGGTGATGCAACGCCCGGTTATACTGCGTTTCTGTCTAAATGTATAGTTTCTAGAGCCATGGCGTCATAATGATGGTATTAAGAGGTGGAATAATTCAGGTAGGACTGTGTAGGACATCACTGAAGGCCTAGGTGTGAAATGCACGGCCCGCCACTGCTAGGGTTATAAACCAACATCTGCTTCGGTACTCTTCGCAGTTTATAGCCAGTTCCTTCAGACAAGAGAAACAGTTGTCTAACTAATTTTAACTCAGAACTCTACATCAAAGGGTTTCACCAAGCAGGGGACAGTGGTAATTAAATTTCATTCACAATCCCCTGATTTTTTTAGTGTTGCAGAGACTATTTTAAGCCTCTACTGTTGCTGTGCATCATCGCTCATTAGGCAGAAATCATCCTTACAACGCACCATCTTGATTTTAATATCGACTCCATTTATAAGTAGTCTCTCCTGTAAAAGCATGTCTGTGTGGATGGGGCCGAGCAATTCAAAAGTGTTGCTCGCCACGGTATATAGGGCTCTGTTTTTCAAACCATTGTTGGGACCCGCCGGGTCCGTTTCATCCATATGGCCGCCAGTATCCTTATAGAATAAGCCACTCGTAAATTGATTAGACATTGTGGCTTCAGAATAATTAAGTAGACATTCCATAATTGCTCTGTAGGGATACGTATTCCTAGACTGGCTCGTTACTGAGGCTCGACTGTTGACCGATCGCCGTTTTTTAGCTTTAGACCTGCTCGTGACACGCCCCCCTGGGGGTCTCTTACGTGTACGTCTCGTCATGACCATAAGCCCCAAGCCTTCCTGGTCACCGGCGTTCAAACGACTCATCACAGCTTTGTTGACCACATCTTTGGCTATGTTCTTCCTAGCCATTTTTATTCGTGATAGCGATATTTCACCGGCCTAAAGTGTAGTTTTATGATGGCTTTGCCGTAAGTAAAGTCTATGTTCTCGTTCTGATCTGATTTCAGCTCAATTGTTATATCGTCAATGTGTTTGTTGCTGACATGTACATAAGTGCAGTGTGGCTTCTCGTAAGAGATTGTGATTACGTCGTTGCTAGACCCTGTTATATGTACACAGCGTAGCAATGGCACAAAACTATCTCCGACTCTCTGGTAGTCAATAATGTCGGTGTATACGTACATTGTGTAGAACCCCGCACGAATATCAGCTGCATGGGACTAGTGTCATATAACAGGAATGTTATAGTCTATGTATAGTGAGTATCAGAATTATTTACTGTGGGGTACTGTTTACGATGCGAAGGGGGAAAACCGCGATGGCTACCATATTGGAAGCCCTATAACTTTATCAAATAAAAAAGGTTGTTCAAACAAACAGTAGTACTATATAATAAGTGTATTCCAGTTTATGCCTAGTGAATATCTGAAAAACGTACTGTGGGGATGTTTAATAATTCATCATCAAAATTGGTACTGTTGGCTATGTGAAGGGGGAAACCGTGACTGGTATCATATTGACAGCCCTATCATTGATCAAATCAAAAACTTTGTTCAAATGAACACTATTGCCTTATAAAAGGTATGTTATAGTCTATGTCTAGTGGGTATCAGAAGAATTTACTTTGGGGATTTTTAATAATGAAGCATCAAAGTTTGCTTTGTGAAGGCGGAAAACCGCAATGGCTCCAATATTGGAAGCCCTTTAACTTGATTAATTCAAATATTTTGTTCGAATTAACAGTATTACCATATAATAGGTGTTTTCCAGTGTATGCGTAGTGTATTTTAGAAACTTTTACTCTGGGGATTTCTAATAATTAAGCATCAAAGTTGGTACTGTTGGCTTTGTGAATGGGGAAACCGTGATGGTCACCATATTGGAAGCCCTATTATTGATCAAATCAAAAAGTTTGTTCAAATGAACATGAGTGCCATATAACAATGTTATAGTCTATGTATAGTGAGTATCAGAATATTTTACGATGGGGATTTTGAATAATTAAGCATCAAATGAATACTGTTTGCTATGTGACTATGAAAACCGCAATGTGTACCACTTGATAAAATCAAAAAGCTTGTTCAAACTAACAATAGTACCATACAATAAGTGTATTCAAGTGTATGCCTTGTGAATATAAGAATATTTTAATTTGGGTATTGTTAATAATTAAGCATCAAAGTTGGTACTGTTTGTTTTGTGAAGGGGGGAAACTGCAATGGCTACGATATTGGAAGCCAAAATCAAAAAGGTTGTTCCAACTAACACTAGTACCAGATAAGAAGTGTATTCCAGTAGATGTCTAGTGAATATAAGCATATTTTCTCTAATGTGGGGATTTTTAATAATTAAGCATCGGAAAACCGTGATGGTTACCATATTGGAAGCCCTATTATTGATCAAATCAAAAAGTTTGTTCAAATGAACACGAGTGCCATATAACAGGTGCAGCTCAAAAAATTAGAATATCATGAAAAAGTTCTATATTTTTTGTCACTCATTTCAGAAAGTGAAACTCATATATTATATAGATTCATTACACAGAGTGAAATATTTCAAGCCTTTATTTCTTGTAATTTTGATGATTATGGCTTACAGCTAATGAAAACCCAAATTCAGTGTCTCAGAAAATTAGAATATTGTGAAAAAGTTAAATATTGGAAACTCATGGTGTCACACTCTAATCAGCTAATTAACTCAAAACACCTGCAAAGGTTTCCTGAGCCTTTACATGGTCTCTCAGTCTGGTTCAGTAGGCTACACAATCATGGGGAAGACTGCTGACTTGACAGATGTCCAGAAGACAGTCATTGACACCCTCCACAAGGAGGGTAAGCCACAAAAGGTCATTGCTAAAGAAGCTGGTTGTTCACAGAGTGCTGTATCCAAGCATATTCATAGAAAGTTGAGTGGAAGGAAAAAGTGTGGTAAGAAAAGGTGCACAAGCAACAGGGATAACTGCAGCCTTGAGAGGATTGTCAAGCCAAATTAATTCAAGAATGTGGGGGAGCATCACAAGGAGTGGACTGAGGCTGGAGTCAGTGCATCAAGAGCCACCACGCACAGACGAATCCAGGACACGGGCTACAAATGTCGCATTTCTCGTGTCAAGCCACTCCTGAACCAGAGACAACGTCAGAAGCGTCTTACCTGGGCTAAGGAAAAAAAGAACTGGACTGTTGCTCAGTGGTCCAAAGTCTTCTTTTCAGATGAAATTAAATTTTGCATTTCATTTGGAAATCAAGGTCCCAGAGTCTGGAGGAAGAGTGGAGAGGCACAGAATCCACGTTTCTTGAAGTCCAGTGTGAAGTTTTCATCAGTCAGTGATGATTTGGGGTGCCATGTCCACTGTGTTTTCTGAAGTCCACAGTCAACGCAGCCATCTACCAGGAAATTTTAGAGCACTTCATGCTTCCTTCTGCTGACAAGCTTTATGGAGATGCTGATTTAATTTTCCAGCAGGACTTGGCACCTGCCCACACTGCCAAAAGTACCAAAAGCTGGTTCAATGACCATGGTATTACTGTGCTTGATTGGCCAGCAAACTCGCCTGACCTGAACCCCATAGAGAATCTATGGGGTACTGTCAAGAGGAAGATGAGAGACACCAGACCCAACAATGCAGATGACCTGAAGGCCGCTATCAAAGCAACCTGGGCTTCCATTACACCTCAGCAGTGCCACAGGCTGATCGCCTCCATGCCACGCCGCATTGATGCAGTAATTCATGCAAAAGGAGCCCCAACCAAGTATTGAGTGCATAGAAATGAACATACTTTTCAGAAGGCTGACATTTATGTTTAAAATATCCTTTTTTATTGATCTTATGTAATATTCTAATTTTCTGAGACACTGAATTTGGGTTTTCATTAGCTGTAAGCCATAATCAAAATTACAAGAAATAAAGGCTTGAAATATTTCACTCTGTGTCATGAATCTATATAATATATGAGTTTCACTTTCTGACATGAGTGACAAAAAATATAGAACTTTTTCCACGATATTCACATTTTTTGAGCTGCACTTGTATGTTATAGTCTCTGTATAGTGAGTATCAGAATATTTTACTATGGGGATTTTTCACAATTAAGCATCAAATTAGTACTGTTTGCTATGTGACTTGGGAAAACCGCGATGGGTACCACATTGGAAGTCCGATAACTTGATAAAATCAAAAAGCTTGTTCAAACTAACAATAGTACCATATAATACGTGTATTCAAGTGTATGCCTTGTGAATATAAGAATATTTTAATTTGGGTATTTTTTTAAATTAAGCATCAAATTTGGTCCTGTTTGCTATGTGAAGGGGGAAAACCGTGATGGGTACTATATTGGAAGCCCTATTATTGATCAAATCAAAAAGTTTGTTAAAATGAACACTAGTACCAGATAATAAGTGTATTCAACTGTATGCCTTGTGAATATAGGAATATTTTAATTTGGGATTTTTAATAATTAAGCATCAAATTGGTACAGTTTGCTATGTAAAGGGGGGAAACCGCTATGGGTACCATATTGGAAGCCCTGTAACTTGATTAAATCAAAAGGATTATTCAAACTAGCACTAGTACCACATAAGTGTATTCCAATACATAAAAATGCTATGTGAAGGGGGAAAACCGCGATGGGTACCATAATGTAAGTTCTATAACTTGATCAAATCAAAAAGGTTGTTCAAACTAACACTAGTACCATATAGAAAGTGTAATCCCGTGTATGCATAGTGTATATCAGAATAATTTACTGTGGGAAGTTTTAATAATTAATCATCAAATTGGTATTGTTTGCTATGTGAAGGGCGGAAACCATGATGGGTACCAAATTGGAAGTCCTATAACTTGATCAAATCAAATGGTAGGTTCAAATGAACACAAGTGCCATATAACAGGGATGTTATCGTATTTGTATAGAGAGTATCAGAATATTTTAAAAAATGTAAAATACTAATTAATTTTTAAAAAGAATAAAAAGTTGATTGTTTTATTAAAACATAAGTGGTCCACCGGACAGGGAAGGTGGTGGCGGTCAAATATTTTTTGATTACATTTAGCAAATTTTCTAAATGATTTAAAAATAACATTAATTCCCAAAGGGGAATAATGGACATAAAAAACGATTTATCTCAGCTAGCGAGGTCCATGTGCATAGCCATTGTGTGTGCATGCTACGTCTTAACGCAGTTATTCTTTTTATTAACAGTTAAACATTTTGCATTAATCACATGTGGTAACAAGTAAATTGACAGCCCTAATATTTATATTTACTTATTGTAGTCCCCCGAAGAGGTGGGCTAATTAAGAAATATATATATTATTCATTGCGCTTTACAAATTAGCTAATTTATTTAGCATTAATCACAGGTGTTAACGAGTTAATTTTGACAGGTCTAATATTTATATTTACTTATTGTGGTCCCCCAAAGAAGGGGGTGCAGCCAGTAAAAAAATGAATTGATAAATAAAATGTACTCCTCTAACAGCAGAGGTTCGCAGCAAAAATAACATTTTCATTTTCGTCAATACATTTTTACTGTTGTATTTTTGCAATCATGGACGAGGGGGATTTGCGATCGTGGACGGACGGATTTGCAATCGCGGACCGGGGTACTAGCGATCACGGACGGGCAGATTTGCAATCACAGGTAAGGCTTTACACACTTTGACCCGGCATTTCACTATGGCAATTATTTTTGAAAGATTATTTATGCCAGCCAGAGAGTGGTGGCGGGAAAATATTTGTTTCAATTTTGGATTTTGATTACATTGAGCTAATTTCGAAATAATTTAAAAATAACATTTGTCCCCAGAGGACATAAATGATGGACATAAAAAATACTTATTAAATATATTTTTTAGTACAAAAATATTATTTTTCCCTTTTTCTGTTGGGCTGCTAACGTTACTGGCAATCACTTAGCTGGCAAGCTAGGAAGGTGCATGTAATGTTAGCTCGCTAAACCAGAAGGAGAAAAAAACTATTTTTATGACAGCCAGCATGCAAATGTCATTGTCCATTTACTTACCCTTCCTATGACGAGGCACATGTTTTTTGAGTGCAGTTCGAGGTTATAAACCCATCCGGACTCCAGGTAGGCTACTAATTGTAGGCATATGTGCTTTGTAAGCCTTAAGAGTTGGCTAAAGTTAAAGAGACGGATTTTATATCAAGTCACCAAAAGCGCATTTTAGTAGATTTTCAGTGGATCTAAGTGGGACCAGCAGCTTGCTAGGCAGCCAGTATGAATCCCAGTCTAGAATAGCTAATGTTAACTTACTTTGTCAAATACATCTTTTATCAGCAGTGAGGTACGCGATTTCTTTAAGTTTTGTAAATTCGGTTTTGAAAACTTAACTTCAACTTCACTAACTTTAAAGCCATTGCTTTCACTTCCGTTGTGAATGATATTCTGTTGCCTAACGTTATCTTTTGCCCTTTACTAAACCGGCTAGCTAGCAAGCTACATGAACCTGACCAATAGCAAAAATTGAGTCTCATTGCTGATGAGCTAACATTACTTGATACTTACATATGGATGACATCATTACTTGGCCTATCAAAAGAATATCTGATATCTGTGTGTCTGTATTTCGCTTTGCTTGACAACCAGGCACTGTCTGAAGTTGAAATTCGCTAGGTGTATTGTTGACAGCAGACACGATTTCTTCCTTTATAGTTAGATTTAAGTTTAAAAGTCCATTTCTGTCCCATTGAAATTAATGGTGGAATGTTGACCATTGTGATGTCACATTGTACTCTCTGCCCTCTAGCAGGTGAATTCTTATTGCTGCAGCTGATAATGTTCCAATGCACTTGTGGCCTCTGCAACTGATGATGTCACACTACCCTCTAGCTGCTGAAGTTGAAATTTGCTTGGTGTATTGTTGACAGCAGACACACAGACACGATTATTTATCAAATCAAACCCTTTGTTCAAATGAAAACTAGTGCCATATAACAGGTATGTTATAGTTTATGTATAGTGAGTATCAGAATGTTTTACTGTGGGGACTTTTAATAATTAAGCATCAAATTGGTACCGTTTGCTATGTAAAGGTGGGAAACTGCGATGGCTACCAAATTGGAACCCAATAACTTTATAGAATCAAAAAGATTGTTCAAACTAACACTAGTACCATATAACAAGTCTATTCCAGTGTATGCCGAGTGAATATCAGAAGAATTTACTGTGGAGATTTTTAATAATTAAAGATCAAATCTGGTACTGTTTGTTGTGTGAAGGGGGAAACCGTGACGGCTACCATATTGGAAGTCCTTTAACTTGATCAATTCAAAAATTCTGTTCGAATGAACAATATTACCAAATAATAGGTGTATTCCAGTGTATGCCTAGTACATGTCAGAAAAAATTACTGTGGGGATTATTCATAATTAAGCATCAAATGTGGTACTGTTTGCTATATGAAGGTGGTAAACTGCGATGGCTACAATATTGGAAGCATAATAACTTTAGAAAATCAAAAAGGTTGTTCAAACTAACACTAGTTCCATATAACAAGTCTATTCCAGTGTATACAAGTGAATATCAGAAGAATTTACTTTGGGGATTTTTAATAATTAAGCATCAAATTGGTACTGTTTACATTGTGAAGGGGGAATACCGCGATGGCTACCATACTGGAGGTTTTATAATTTGATCAAATCAAAAACGTTGTTCAAACTAACACTAGTACCATATAATAAGTGTATTCCAGTGTATGCCGAGTGAATATCACAAGAATTTACTGTGGAGATGTTTAATAATTAAGCATCAAATTTGGTACTGTTGGCTATGTGAAGGGGGAAACCGTGATGGGTACCATATTGGAAGCCCTATAGTTTAATCAAATCAAAAAGTTTGTTCAAATGATCACTTGTGCCATATAACAGGTATGTTATAGTCTATGTCAAGTGAGTATCAGAAAATTTTACTTTGGGGATTTACATATATATATATATACACACACACACACACACACACAAAATTCCATCATAATGTAACATCGCCTTCTTTGGAGAAAATCCATGCCAAAATGTCCATATTTATGTCCATTTTTGTGGACTGGCTTCTCCAAATAAATATTTTTACATACAACCAGAACAAATGTTTTAATTCAAAAACATTATGGACATACATTTCTGCGTTATGGATGTTACACCCCATCATGGAATTGCCCATATAACACAAATTATTTATGAACGTTTATATTTAACAACATACTGTCAGTGTTGAATTCTTCAGATGCACATATGTAGAGCATGATCCGTGTATAGGGCTTTCCAATTGCCTCCTTATAGCAACTGAGTAAATGGCTCATCAGTCCCTGGAATATTACGAACTTCCCTTCCATCCGGATAAAGCAGAACATTCTGGCCATCAGACAAATCCTGATTGAAATCCTTAAGCTTTTTTCACAGCTTCTGACAATAGCCGTTGGGCTGAGCAGCAAGTGTCAACCATAAGGGGAAGGGCCTTCCCTCTTTGGGGCTTTAATCCTTGAACACCACGTGACATGATTCCAACTGATATCTGTATTGAGAGCAGCAGAAGTGAAATTTCAAAAACATTTATAAATCCAATCATACCGAACAGCCTGATATACCAGACAGAGGATATGCTGATAATTTACCAGAACAGATTTTTTTCTTTTCATGCCTTTTCTTTTTCCCTGTAGAGAATTTCTCTTTCTCCTGTTTTTTTTCATTCCTGAATTTTTTTTAATTCTCCAAAGTTTGTGACTGTGCCACTCGTACCTAATGAGAATTACAAATACAAACAACACAGTAGAAAAACAAGTGAGACAAAGCTAGTTCCACAAAATAGTCACTATAATGTTTACTTGCACTTAAGTTACCATTTAGTATTACAGGTCATTTTACATAAAGTCTCAATACGCTATTGTATACCACCTAGATACCTGCATATCATGGTTCAATTTTATTTGTTTCTGTAATTTTATGCATAATATTCTGCTGTACGATCATTATCTCACAATGAAAGATAAGCCGTGGCTCTGAAATTCCAAATTGAGGTGTGTACTGTTCATTAGAAGTTTGATTTACTCTGTAAAGCAGTTGCAGGGGCAAGTTGAGATGCTTCATTGACGGATGATGCACCTGGCCTTGGCAGGAACTCTTTCCCACAAAAGAGTGGGAGTAAAAAGTGTCCCCAGCTCGCAGCCGCAAAATGGGCAATACATTGTAACCTTAAAATAAGTGAAGGAAAGGGTTACACCACTACCTAGTTAGTTATGTCAGAAACAACTAGGCCTACTACCAGCTAACTAGCTCACTTGCCCAATTTCCAAAATATGACCAAATCTAGCAACAAATATTCAAACTTTAAAACATTAGGTAACGTGTAGTAACGTAGAAAAACAATTGGAAACACTGGTTTTATTGAAAATATTGTTCATTACCAAACCGAGGTGCACTTACTCTGAATCAGTTGCAGGGGCACGAAGAGCAGCGTCAAAGACTGATGTCATCTTTGTCCAGGCAGAACTACGATACCATTTCCCCGCACTAAAATGAATGGTCAACAGCTCGCAGTAGCAAAATAGGCACTGTAAAATAAATGAAGCAAAGAGTTACACCACTAGCTAGTTATGTGAGACAAACAACTAGTCTACCAGCTAACTAGCTCACTCGCCCAATTTCTAAAATATGACCAAACGTAGCAACAAATATTCAAACTTTAAAACGTTAGGAAACGTTAACGCAAGCAAGTCTGGTAACGTAGATAAACGATTGGAAAATAACTAGCTGGGTACACCGTTCAGTACTGTTACATGAAGTCCCATATCGCGTGTACCTGTAGATTAAAAGTTGTACTTCGCTAACGTTATATCAATGAATTAAAATAGTTAACATACACCAGTCGCAAGTCATAAGACAACCAACTAGTCTCCAGCTAACTAACGTTAGCTCACTCAATCTAGAAATGATGACATTAACGTTAGCTAACGTAAGGTATGTAACATCTGGTTTAGATGCTACGATAGGCTACGTTAACATTAAGCTAGCTACAACTCAGCTGCAACACCCAGGAACAAACTTTATTATAACATAGTAACTTTAGCTCAGAAAGATGCTACGTTAAGATAGCTAGCTGCAATATCCAGCTAATGTTAACTAAGTTTAGTTTGCTCACTCACACGACTTCTCAAATATGATCCAATCTAACAATCATGTTTCAATTAATTCAGCATAATTTACCGAATCAAACAGCAATCCGAAGTTGCGACAATGGAGCAAACGGCTCAGTTCTTTTTCTGTGGTACTGTAAAGTCCCCCGCTTAACTCAAACTATGCCAAAGCTGATGACTTTCCGTAATGGTGTGTTCCGCATTTGCACTTCAGGGCCGAACTTTTTTGTTGCTGCGTTTTTGTGTTTTGCACTTCAGGGCCGCAAGTTTTTGTTTTTGTGTTTTGCACTTCAGGGCTGCACGTTTTTGTGTGTTTGTGTTTTGCACGTCAGGGCTGCACGTTTTTGTGTGTTTGTGTTTTGCACGTCAGGGCTGCAAGTTTTTGTTTTTGTGTTTTGCACTTCAGGGTCGAACGTTTTTGTTTGTATGTTGCATTTGCACCTCAGGACCACAGGGTTTTGTTTTTGTATGCTGTATTTGCACTTCAGGGCCGCAAGTTTTTGTTTTTGCGTTTTGCACTTCAGAGCCACCGTAAAAAAGCAATATTGCTACTTTTAATATTTTATTTTTATAAAGTTAAATGTTTGAGTTTCACTGTTCTGCCTTTCTAATGAATTTAAATGAAAGTTATAGTAATGACAAAAACATTTGACACAAATGATACAAATGATTGTTTTCTGATGCTTTTGCACAGCTACATTTGAATCACTTCCAACTGCTGGTTTTCCACCCTCCCTTTACCTGGGAGTCAGGTGTGAAGACAGTCTGGCCAATCAGTAGCACTAATTGTTCAGTTAATTACCTGAGAGAAAAGAAAACCTGGACCGGATATGGAGTCGAGGTCCAGATTTGAATATACCTTCCCTATACTATGCTTTAGCTAGTGTGTGAACCCACTAACTTACAATGCCGACTTTATCTGGAACAGTTTTCAGTAAAGGGTTTCATGCTGCGGAAAGCTGTCAGTCGAGTTAATTAGCGGTTAGCCAAAAAGACGGTGGTGGTTCGCTCATTTAAGACTATGGGGATAGATTGCTACCTATCTAGCGGCGCTAGTGACATTTATAATAAAAGTAGTCTTGTCAAAATAACATATCCCAGCTAGCCAAATATATGCGGCCGGATTCGCTTAATCGGCCCGAGTCCCCGATGTCAGAATGAATGGGTGCGTTTACATGCACTCAATATTCCGATAACTGGGAGTAATCCGAACATGGCAATAATACGATAATGGGAAAAATCCAGGTTTACATGATTCTGTCAATATTCCAATTTCTTTCCCTGAACGCGATGTGTAACTCAAACGTAAATTTGAAACATATATTAGCCTAACGTTATATATTATAAATGACATATTTTAACGTTTATACATAACGTGACTATACTTCCTGTTGGGTTGCTAGAAACAGCACGCGGGTTGGTATGCGTAACCGTAAGTTAGTAAACAGGTTAACTATAGCCTAACGTTAGTTACATAAGAAAGAGCAGCAGCCTGTAACGTATAAGAAAGTTAAACATGGTAACGTTAGACAGGAATGCTCTTATGGGGTTCGTCGTCATATGGCAGATGTTATGGTTGCGGTTGGCAACTAACACTGTCTTTCAAGCGTTCTGTGTTATGAGCAGAAGACGACGAAGAGCTTTAACGTTACAACAAGCGCTGATTATTGGACCCAGAATAGGCCTTCCTCCAGCACTGTTAAGGACCCGGTAGTGCTGGATGCGCGTTAAGAGCAAGGACTGGTGGGAGAGAGTGGTGCTAAATGAATTCACCGATCCAGACCGTAGACTTGTGGACACCAAACTGGTTCGCTATCAGCCTAGGTACTCCCCGCAGCTACCGACTTTGTACAGCGCTATTGCGACTCGCATTTGAAGAGGTACAGCTGGACGCACTGTCACTTCGTCAGGGCTCATTATGTTCTGTACCAAACCACAAAGTTTCATAAATGATCTCCGAGCCATACTGAAGTTGCCTCTCCATTCTGAATCGGTGAATTAATTTACCATATGACGACGAAACCCATAAGAGCATTATTGAGTGCATGCAAATGTGCTCATTATTTCCGCGTTTCTAACTTTTTTCCCCATCTATGAGATGAAGTATATTCCTCTTTATTATTTCAGATAACATCAGGAGGAAATGACTTCTCCCGTTGGTTGACATCGCTCTCTGACCTCTCAACTGTTTTGACGTTAGCGTTACTAACAATATCCGGAGTAGCTGTTGCTGTTGCTGTCAAATACGCACATGCGCAGATTTTAAAAAACGGCCTAGATCGGAATAAGCGTTCACATGCAACCAATAAAATGAAAAACACGGCAGAGATCCAGGTGTAGTTATCGGATTTCTCATATTCCGATAACTGCTTTTTTCCGAAAAAGCTTTTCGGAATATTGCGTTTACATGACAATTTGAATAATCCGATAACAGCCATATTCCGAATATGATCGGAATATTGAGTGCATGTAAACGCACCCAATAACGCCCTCGGCCAGAATCGACAGCCGTAATCCAGCCGACACTGCCAGCACACAGCCGCAATCGACCCAGATGCCGACCGGAACAACCGGCATCTGGCCAGACATGGGCCAACACTGGCGCAGATGTGATCTGTTTTCATTTAGCCTGTTCCCACCCCCTCCCCCAGTTCTACACATTATATATATAGTTTTACATGTTATATGATGCTTCATGGTGAGGTTTACAGGTTGTACCATTTTCAAATGAATCTGAATTTTATCACTTCACATAATATATCCAAGAACAGAATAAATGACAAAAATAAAGCCTAAATACTAAGATAAATAACAAAATCACGTTATGTTTCTCCCTCAATTTTCCTTCCTCTCCAGAAAACACAACGCTGTGCAGACTGCAGAGGAACGTGGAAATGCCCCATAACGTGGCGACGTTTCTGAAATCTCGCCATTTTGACAATGTAGTCTGGAGTAGGCTAGCTTTAAAATAGCAAGGTTGTCACTAGGTTTTTGGACAACTTTAATAAGTCTGTAGCTTATTTTGGGACATTTAAAATGAATAGCATGGAAATAAGTAACAGCCAACGCTATATCGGCACTTAGCCTAAATGTAAATATTGGTATTTCTGCCCACCCTTGCGAAGTATGGTTTAAAAATACTTGTAGCATAGCTCCCTAACCTATCTAGCTAAGTCTTGGCTGACTCTTTAGTTGCCTACCTACTTTAGATAACTGCAGAATCGTGCGTGTATTTATAAAATACTATTTAAAAGTAAGACAAACAAATAATTTGGGAGTACACTATTAACATGTCCAGTAGACGTAAAAATTGCACTGATCACAAACTGGTGTCGAAAATATATTCTTTGTGGCCAAAATTCTACAATATTTTATCATATAGGCTATATATTCATTGTTTGTGGAATTGCCATGCTTTAGGCTCCTGAAAAAACAGGCTGCAAAGATCCAAGACAACGCAATTAAAAAAGATACGGTAACAATGAAGAAGCTGCATTCAGTCCACCATAAACATACTGTACTGCTTACTATGCTGTAAATTGCAACCGGTTCAACGTGTTCAAATAATTTGTGTAGGCTACATAGCCCTGTTGCTGGGGTATAGACGACACAAACGAGGCTTGTGTAGCCTACATTTCCACGTTGTTTTATACCTTGTGAATTTGACTGTCGACTTGAATTTGTTTTTGCATTTTAAATTGATGTGTTATTTTACAGCACCACACATCCTCCCGCGCTCGTAACTAAATCCTTTCGTAAGGCTACTTCAGCTTTCTCTTGCCGTGTAGCAGCACGAGCGCCCCATATCAAAATATAACGGGAATGTAGAATAAAATTTGAAATTGCAAGTGACTAATATTTATGTGAGTGACTTAACAATTTGAGACAAACACAGCTTCTAAGTGCATCTTACAAAACATTTCTTACTTTATTGTAAAGAAAGTCTTGATGGCCCTTGCAAAACATTTGCACATCATTTGCATGTACATGGGGAAAAAACTGGGCACAAACTGGTGTAGGGATAGAGGTGAGTGAGTGAGCTCACTGGCTTATATGAAGCCCCACTGAAAGTCCATCAGTCTCTTCAGTAGAGTGGAGACATGAGGAGTGACCTTTGTTGTCTTCTTATGAGCAACTTTACCAGTTCTCTTGGACAACACTTTCCAGCCTCGGTGCCCCTCTCTGGGTTTATTCCTACATAGCATCTGAAAAACAATAGTGCAAGTTTAGAGATGGTGTGAAAGTTGGTAAAAGGGGATACCAGGTATCTGCTTTACTGTGAAGTACAAGGCTTTTGGAAATGGTCTTGCTACACACACACACACTCACACAAGTGGCAATGGGCTTGAATACACGTTTGTTCATGACCATATTCCTTTGTAAATGTTTGTTTAAACACTGACCTGCAGTTGGAGCACCCAGCACCGGAGTAGCAGCACCAGAAAAGAAAACGAACACGCTGTGTTAATAAAATCTAGCTACAATTCATTGATTCACATTTTTATAGTTATTCTATAACATTATTGTTATCATTGCCATTGTAAATATTTGTAAATACAATAATTTGTGTAGGCTCCAGGGTATGTAGATTATTAGTATTAGTTACATGAGGTCAGAAGGGACAGAAGTTACTGTTTTAAGGGCTGAGAGTCTGTGGTCATTGTGGTTATTTCTGTAGGAAAACCTGAAAAGTGCCAAACTCTCTGTGCTGTATAGGTATGGTGCATGCAAAGGCCAAGGGGTGACATTACACTGAAACATGTAGCCTAGGTTAATGTTTTCATAATTTTCATTTTAAAGCTCACATTTCTGCCATTTCCTGCGATTTTTAATGCAATGGTATCTACATTATTATGCAAGTGCTCAGGACAGGGGGTTAGAAGGCTCGGGCTGCATCGCTCAGGGCAGGGGGTTAGCAGGCTCGGGCTGCATCGCTCAGGGCAGGGGGTTAGCAGGCTCGGGCTGCATCGCTCAGGACAGGGGGTTAGCAGGCTCGGGCTGCATCGCTCAGGGGAGGGGGTTAGCAGGCTCGGGCTGCATCGCTCAGGCTGCATCGCTCAGGACAGGGGGTTAGCAGGCTCGGGCTGCATCGCTCAGGACAGGGGGTTAGCAGGCTCGGGCTGCATCGCTCAGGACAGGGGGTTAGCAGGCTCGGGCTGCATCGCTCAGGACAGGGGGTTAGCAGGCTCGGGCTGCATCGCTCAGGACAGGGGGTTAGCAGGCTCGGGCTGCATCGCTCAGGACAGGGGGTTAGAAGGCTCGGGCTGCATCGCTCAGGACAGGGGGTTAGCAAGCTCGGGCTGCATCGCTCAGGGCAGGGGGTTAGCAGGCTCGGGCTGCATCGCTCAGGACAGGGGGTTAGAAGGCTCGGGCTGCATCGCTCAGGGCAGGGGGTTAGCAGGCTCGGGCTGCATCGCTCAGGGCAGGGGGTTAGCAGGCTCGGGCTGCATCGCTCAGGACAGGGGGTTAGCAGGCTCGGGCTGCATCGCTCAGGGCAGGGGGTTAGCAGGCTCGGGCTACATCGCTCAGGACAGGGGGTTAGCAGGCTCGGGCTGCATCGCTCAGGGCAGGGGGTTAGCAGGCTCGGGCTGCATCGCTCAGGGCAGGGGGGTAGCAGGCTCGGGCTGCATCGCTCAGGGCAGGGGGTTAGCAGGCTCGGGCTGCATCGCTCAGGGCAGGGGGTTAGCAGGCTCGGGCTGCATCGCTCAGGGCAGGGGGTTAGCAGACTCGGGCTGCATCGCTCAGGAAAGGGGGTTAGCAGGCTCGGGCTGCATCGCTCAGGGGAGGGGGTTAGCAGGCTCGGGCTGCATCGCTCAGAGGAGGGGGTTAGCAGGCTCGGGCTGCATCGCTCAGGGCAGGGGGTTAGCAGGCTCGGGCTGCATCGCTCAGGGCAGGGGGTTAGCAGGCTCGGGCTGCATCGCTCAGGACAGGGGGTTAGCAGGCTCGGGCTGCATCGCTCAGGGCAGGGGGTTAGCAGGCTCGGGCTGCATCGCTCAGGACAGGGGGTTAGCAGGCTCGGGCTGCATCGCTCAGGGCAGGGGGTTAGCAGGCTCGGGCTGCATCGCTCAGGACAGGGGGTTAGCAGGCTCGGGCTGCATCGCTCAGGCTGCATCGCTCAGGACAGGGGGTTAGCAGGCTCGGGCTGCATCGCTCAGGACAGGGGGTTATAGCAGGCTCGGGCTGCATCGCTCAGGGCAGGGGGTTAGCAGGCTCGGGCTGCATCGCTCAGGGCAGGGGGTTAGCAGGCTCGGGCTGCATCGCTCAGGGCAGGGGGTTAGCAGGCTCGGGCTGCATCGCTCAGGGCAGGGGGTTAGCAGGCTCGGGCTGCATCGCTCAGGACAGGGGGTTAGCAGGCTCGGGCTGCATCGCTCAGGGCAGGGGGTTAGCAGGCTCGGGCTGCATCGCTCAGGACAGGGGGTTAGCAGGCTCGGGCTGCATCGCTCAGGGCAGGGGGTTAGCAGGCTCGGGCTGCATCGCTCAGGACAGGGGGTTAGCAAGCTCGGGCTGCATCGCTCAGGGCAGGGGGTTAGCAGGCTCGGGCTGCATCGCTCAGGGCAGGGGGTTAGCAGGCTCGGGCTGCATCGCTCAGGGCAGGGGGTTAGCAGGCTCGGGCTGCATCGCTCAGGACAGGGGGTTAGCAGGCTCGGGCTGCATCGCTCAGGACAGGGGGTTAGCAGGCTCGGGCTGCATCGCTCAGGACAGGGGGTTAGCAAGCTTGGGCTGCATCGCTCAGGGCAGGGGGTTAGCAGGCTCGGGCTGCATCGCTCAGGACAGGGGGTTAGAAGGCTCGGGCTGCATCGCTCAGGACAGGGGGTTATAGCAGGCTCGGGCTGCATCGCTCAGGGCAGGGGGTTAGCAGGCTCGGGCTGCATCGCTCAGGACAGGGGGTTAGCAGGAACGGGGAAGGACAGGAGGCATGGAACGGGGCGGGACAGGAGAGCTGGGACGGGGCGGGACAGGAGAGCTGGGACGGGACGGGACCGGAGAGCTGGGACGGGACTGGACCGGAGAGCTGGGGCGGGACTGGATCGGAGAGCTGGGACGGAACGGGACAGGAAACCTAGGTTTTTAAACATTTCATGTTCAAGATCGAGGGAGACAAACTGTGTGGTATCTTCACTATTTTGTAAATGATATGGATTACAAATCAGAAGAGATTTATCATTGACTGTTCAAAAGTTATAACCTCTTAGTGATGTATGGGAAAAGGCTAAAAAAACATTATTTGAATTTTAGGTTCATTGACATTTCACATTACCACTTATCCATTATCCTAATGGGCCACTGAGTATGTGTAATATATATATATATAGCAAAATTGAAAGACACAAACACTGAAATATACAATTTATGTGTTCAATGAAACACACTTTATTTTAACAAAAATGTTAACAAATGTTTAACATAGTGAATGGATGAACTAAGTAAATGGATAACATTGCGAAACAAATAAAAACAAGATACAACCCATGGCAAATATCAGTTTAGATGCCCGTAAAATTAATACATTGGATTTATTTACAGTAAAATAATTAATGTATTAGTACAGGTACAGCAGACAAATATATGGTCAAGCATAAATACCTTAAATATATTCAAGAATCAAGAAGATAACAGTAAGTGCATGCCCTGATGGTCCTCCATGTCGTGCTCTGCAATGACCCTCAGCACCTTCCTTCTCTTCAGGGACTGTATCAGATGGCTAAATGTCCATCCTTTGCTGCAATACATAAATATGGAATCATTTACCATTTCATTAATCCATAACATATCATATAAAACCATTTCTGAGTCATTAAAGAGCTGTATAGTGAGAATGACATTTTACAGAAAACACTTTATGCTCCAGAATAACGTTAGATAAAAAGCTCAACAATATCACAAGTTAGACTACTTGGCATAATGTCCATCAATGTAAAATATTGTTTTGAATGAACAGACATAAATCATCAGTGACATTGGCTCAACTGAATGACGTATTTTTGTCATGTGTGTCTAAACAGGCTTATCTTGCTCATGTCAGAAACGTGAGTCAAAAACATAAATAAATAAATAAGTTTGCCGTTTAGTTCCCTTCTCCATTTTCGACAGGACTGATTAACAACAATAAGTTACCTTCAGATTTAGGCATAACGTTATGTTAAAACACTAGCTAGATAATTAGTACTTGCTATTGATAAGACTAATAGTTGAGTATAACATTTAGAAAGCTAGCCAGACTGACAGCAGGGCTAACGTCAAAAGTTACCAAAACAAAGGACAAAGGACTTGTGTTCGCGCCGAGACACAGAGCTCGTTGCTAGACTAACGTTACTGGTTTTAGCTTTAGTTAGCTATTATTTAGTTATCAAAGTCTACACTAAATACGAAAAATATCTAACGTTATCACTTCACTTATTCATTGTGACAGACTTTTTCACAATTTCATCTCGAAACGAGCTGGGGGAAGAATAACAGTGGCTTCTTGAAGCTAACGTGATAGCTTTTACACGAATGTTCATGTTTTTGTTCGAATTCTAAATGATAATCTGAGAAAGTCTGCGGTACAAAAACAGGATTTTATTCAAAATAAAACCGTTTCTGAAGTAATATTTATGGTTAATTATTAGCTTTAAATGCTTTTTTTACCTACCTAGTTTATTGGGGTTTCTTTAGTCGCCGTCAAGTCTTCAAACGATGGTCTCTCTGCCGATGTGGTAGTTTCGTCCGCGGTGAGGCAAATGGAGACTTCGGAGTTTTACGGGCGCTTTTATATAGCGGTCAAGAAAGCAATCCCCGCCCACTAAGCTCACCAACCAGTTATATGCAATTGTAGCTTATTTTGTCATCTTTAATTAGCATTTTTTTTAAAAAGCATCCGTGATTGGACGGCAGAGATATTAGACGTCAAACCATCGTCACAATTATGCTGAAATTAGAGCGGTCCGGCTGGAAAGGGTTTTATCAAGTTCCACCCTCCAATTTCCATAGAGATCCATTCAAATGCACGTGGAACGTGTTGCATGCATGAAATTCGCAATTATCGTATATTTACAAAAATCAATAAAGCTGATAAGGTAAAACATTAAATATATTTTCGTTGTACTGTTTTCAATTAAATATGTAAAAAATAATTTACAAAACACTGCATTCTGCTTTTATGTTCCTTTTACATACTGTCCCAACTTTTTTGGAATTGGGGTTTGTATATCGCCTAATTCGTGGTTATACAAAAATAGATAATAAAGTAATTGCTACATCTTACCTGCAAGCCTTGAAATGTATTATTTGTAGTGTAGAAAAACAATGTGCCTCAGTGGATTATGAGATGTTTCTTCTTGTCAAAGTATTTCCTTCAGGTTTAAAATTATTGATGTATGATATGAAGTTCAACCTTCTGGCAACATTGTCACAACGTTGTTGGAATGCAGAAAACGTTGTGACAATGTTATGTGTTTGCTGGGTCTCTGCGTTGTTCCTCCCTCTCAGTCTCCAGCGGTAGTTGGAGCCGCTGTTTTATCAGTTTTCCGATCTCCCCAAGTCCCCATCCTTGGCTGGTTCTTCCTGACTGCAGCGAGATTATTATACAACATTCCTCTATTACCATACCATAACAGACGTGTAAATTGTATTCAAATCAAGTATGTTATTATACGTTAAAACTATGTTGTTTTAACGTAAATAACGTTAGTTGTTATAGTATGTTTATCCCGTCGTCAGCTCAGCTGCTGGGTTGAGGCTCATAAGGCAACGGTAGCTTCCACCTCGCGTTGAACTGTTGGCGATAGTTAATGTTGGCAGTAGAGTAAACTTCACCAGAGTAACTTTTCCCTCGTCCATAAGCTAACAAGTTATTAATCATTGATAGTATTATATAATTAACGATAGCCAGCTAACGTCAAGCTCGCTCTAGCCAGCTGCCGATAGCTGTTATTAGCGTGTACGTTTATAGCAGCTAGCATGTAGCTAACATCGTTTGTAACGACCATGTGAAATGAGACGAAAATTTATATTGTTAAATTCTCTCGGAATACATTTCACTAACTTTATTTGGCATTTAAATATTACCTTAACCATAGAAAACCAACCTAGCAAGCTGAGGTAGCTGTCACTTCCGTTAATTTACCTCAGAACCAGGCAAACGGTCAAGACAAGATAATTAGACAACCAGACAATAAACGTGTTTAGCTATAGATATACATCTTAAATTACTATAAGCTATAAAATTTTAATTGAATGTGAAAATGATAATGTTAAATAAAATAAACTTGGCCAATACTTACCCAACTGTGTGCGCTTCATTCTGTGCGCGAGTCTCAGGGAGAAGACTGTTTCACGTGCAGTATAAATTAGTTTCAGTTATTCTCACGTCACTCATCTGGCTCAGAAGAAATTGTAAACTGTCATTATTTATGTGGTTTACCTCATGACCATTTACCAAGTGTGGCTGCTGGATGCACCACTGGGCTGAAATGAATTCACCCCCTTAGCGGAAGCGCACATATTCGATCCCTTTTTAAAATTAAGGAAAAATAACTGTTTAAAAGTTTGGCTGTTTAAAGATTAAGCCATCTTTGATTTTCTTAAATAAATAGGCTTAGGCACATAAATCAATAAAGGTTACATAACTAGGATAACTTTTTTGCTAATTGATTTAAAGATTAATCGAACCGACAAATGTTTAATCGGAAATAGTTGAATTTTTAATCGTTGCCAGTTTCCACAATTTCCGAAGAACTGTCGCCGTAGCCGACGCTCAGCAGGAATCGGCACAGGTACGTAGGCTAGCTGGGTAGGCTGGTCACGTTTTTGTTTAACCACAGAATTAGTAGCCTAGGCTACGTCAACTTAATTGGGATGGTAGGCTATTAGTACCGTTTTATTTTGAACTAAATACAGTGAACAGTAGTCGTCATTTCAACACTTTATTTTTAAGTAAAGCGAAACATCCTCCATCGCATTGCATTCAGAAGTGTAAATGGCTTATCTACTGTTATGTCACCACCATGCCATTGAGTCAGGTTGTCTGCTGCTTCAAAGTTGTCGATTCTTTTCCGTGGAGTTGAGCCTGTTACATCACAGTGGCGGCGTTCCTTATATAAAGACAGAAAACGAAAACTTTAAACATCTCGACAAGTTGCAAGATGGACAGAGAAAGGACAAATACTCATGGTAATGTAATGTTGTGGAAGACGAAGACAGGTAAGTAGAGCTAGTAGCTACTTAACTACGCCAATCAGATACTGTGGTCAAGCGATTAAGACTTCGGAAAATGACGGTCAAGGTATCACGGTTTAAAATGAATGTACGCAAATACACAAGAGATTACTTCGGTAACGCCATCACGTGCTGCGTTAACTGGAAATGAGAGAACCAGCGAGGATTGTACGATGCAGAATTTTACGGAAGCCGATAAAATACAACGACATTTCGGAAAACACACTAACAAGTTAGAAAACACAATGGCTGTGTCCGAAATCGCTCACTCATTTACTCCCTCCCTATACACTACTCGGGGAATCTACATTTCGCACAAGAAAGGGTTGACTGGTGAAAGGAGGAGACATTTGGACTGAGCAGGTTACTTAGCAACGCGCGACGCTTGCGTGACTGCGGTCACGGCTTGGTGAGAAAGCTTGCAATAAACGGTAATAAGTTTATATTTTTATTTTGAACAAGGGTATTGTCTCGTTGTAGGTAGATGGGTAAGTTAGGTAGCTAGCTAATTAAGTTGCATTTTCCATTAACTAGGTAGCTAGCTAATTAAGTTGCATTTTCCATTAAACATAGTAATAATTGTTAAATAAAAAATATATAGTTAACACTTTGTAATAGCCTGTATTTAATCGGCCGCGTTTATTTATATTTCAGTTATAAAGCAGATTAAAATAATTTAACATACAAGATGAAACTTGCATTTATATTAACATTTGTAGAACAGGCTCGGCCGTCGCCATCTTGACAAAAAAAATGTCCCCGGTAATTTAGTGTACATTGTTTGTAGCCTACACTTTGTAGTGCATTGTGGGGGATATTGAGTGAACTATTTAGGGTGTCAAATCTGACATTTTGATTTCAGGAAACACGACAACATTTGACAAAACACGACGACATTTCTTAAAAACACGATGGCATTTCAGAAAGCTGTTGTGTTTTCTCTGAAATGCTGTTGTGTTTTCTGAAATGCCGTGGTGTTTTCTGAAATGTCATTGAACGTGTCAGAAATTGCTCCCTATTCGCTATATCGTGCACTATTTAGGATATCGGCCATTTTGTAGTGTCCGAATTCAAAATGTCAGATTTGACAACCTAAATAGTTCACTCAATATCCCCAACAATGCACCACAAAATGTAGGCTACAATACAAACGATGTACACCGCTACATTACCGGAGACATTTTTTTAAATAATTTGCTGTGGGGATTTTTAATAACAAAGCATCAAAGTTGGTACTGTGCTGTGTGAAGGCGGAACACTGCGATGGCTACCATATTGGAAGTCCTATCACTTGACAAAATCAAAAAGCTTGTTCAAACTAACACTAGTACCATATAATAAATGTAGTCCAGTGTATGCCGAGTGAATATAAGAATATTTTATATAATGTGGGTATTGTTAATAATTAAGCATCAAATTGGTACTGTTGGCTATGTGAAGGGGGAAACTTTTGGGTACCATATTGGAAGCCCTATTATATATCAAATCAAAAGGTTTGTTCGTATGAACATGAGTGCCATATTATTGTAAGTATCAGAATATTTTACTTTGGGGAGTTTTAATAATTAAACATCAAATTGGTACTGTTTGCTTTGTGAGTGGGGGAAATATTGTAAGTCCTATAACTTGATCAAATCAAAAAGGTTTTTCAAACTAACACTAGTACCATATAATAAGTGTATTCCAGTGTATGCCTAGTGAATATCAGAATATTTTACTGTGGGGATTTTTAAATAATTAAGCATCAAATGTGTTACTGTTGGCTATGTGAAGGGGGAAACCGTGATGGGTATTATATTGAAAGCCCTAGTATTGATCAAATCAAATAGTTTGTTCAAATGAACACTATTGCAATATAACAGGAATGTTATAGTCTATGTATAGTGAGTATCTGAATACTTTGCTGTGGGGATTTTTAATAATTAAGCATAAAAGTTGGTACTGTGCTATGTGAAGGCGGAAAACTGATGGCTACCATATTGGAATTCCTATAACTTGACAAAATCAAAAAGTTTGTTAAAATGAACACTAGTATCATATAAGAAGTGTATTCAAGTGTATGCCTTGTGAATATAAGAATATTTTAATTTGGGATTTTTAATAATTAAGCATCAAATTTGGTACAGTTTGCTATGTGAAGGGGGGAAACCATGATGGTACCTTTTTGGAAGCCGTATTACTTGATCAAATCAAAAAGTTTGTTCAAATGAACAGGATTAACACATAATAGGTG
This sequence comes from Ilyophis sp. 1 JC-2022, assembly GCA_022702515.1. Taxonomy (NCBI): domain Eukaryota; kingdom Metazoa; phylum Chordata; class Actinopteri; order Anguilliformes; family Synaphobranchidae; genus Ilyophis; species Ilyophis sp. 1 JC-2022. The sequence continues at coordinate 11,976,364 of CM040401.1, forward strand.
TATTCCAATGTATGCATAGTGAATATCAGAATAATTTACTGTGGGAAGTTTTAATAATTCATCATCAAATTTAGTACTGTTGGCTATGTGAAGGGGGAAACCGTGATAGGTACCATATTGGAAGCCCTATTATGTATCAAAACAAAAAGTTTGTTCAAATTAACATTAGTACCACAAAACAAGTTTATTTCGGTGTATGCCTTTTGAATATCAGAAGAATTTACTGTGGGGATTTTTAATAATTAAGCACCAAATTGGTATTTTTTGCTGTGTGAAGGGGGAAAACCGTGATGGTACCATATTGGAACTACTTTAACTTGATCAATTCAAAGATTTTGTTTGAATGAACAATAGTCCCATATAATATGTGTATTTCTGTGTATGCCTTGTGAATATAACAATATTTTATTGTGGGGAATTTTAATAATTAAGCATCAAACTTGATACTGTTTGCTATATGACGGGGGAAACCGTGATGGTACCATATTGGAAGTCTTATAACTTGATCAATTCAAATATATGGTAATACTGTTCATTTGAACAACATAATAGGTTTCCGGTGTATGCCTAGTGGATATCAGAAAAATTTACTGTGGGGATTTTTAATAATTAAGCATCAAATTAGTACTGTTTGCTATGTGACGGGGGGAAACCGTGATGGCTACCATACTGGAATTCCTATAACGTGATCAAATAATAAAGTTTGTTCAAACTAACATGAGTACCATATAATAAGTGTATTCTATTGTATGCCAAGTGAATATCAGAAGAATTTACTGTGGGGATTTTTAATAATTAAGCACCAAATTGGTATTTTTTGCTGTGTGAAGGGGGAAAACCGTGATGGTACCATATTGGAACTACTTTAACTTGATCAATTCAAAGATTTTGTTTGAATGAACAATAGTCCCATATAATATGTGTATTTCTGTGTATGCCTTGTGAATATAACAATATTTTATTATGGGGAATTTTAATAATTAAGCATCAAAGTTGATACTGTTTGCTATATTACGGGGGAAACCGTGATGGTACCATATTGGAAGTCTTATAACTTGATCAATTCAAATATATGGTAATACTGTTCATTTGAACAACATAATAGGTTTCCGGTGTATGCCTAGTGGATATCAGAAAAATTTACTGTGGGGATTTTTAATAATTAAGCATCAAATTAGTACTGTTTGCTATGTGACGGGGGGAAACCGTGATGGCTACCATACTGGAATTCCTATAACGTGATCAAATAAAAAAGTTTGTTCAAACTAACACGAGTACCATATAATAAGTGTATTCTATTGTATGCCAAGTGAATATCAGAAGAATTTACTATGGGGATTTTTAATAATTAAGTATCAAAGTTGGTACTGCTTGCTATCTGAAGGCGGAAAACCCCTATGGCTACCATATTGGAAGCCCTTGATCAAATCAATAACTTGACTTGATCAGATAACTTGATCCAATCAAACGGATTATTCAAACTTGCACTAGTACCACATACTAAATTTATTCCAGTGTCTGCATAGTGAATATCAGAATAATTTACTGTGGGGAGTTTTAATAATTAAGCATCAAATTGGTACTGTTTGCGATGTGAAGAGGGAAAACCGCGATGGGTACCATTTTAGAAGCGCAATAACTTGATAAAATCAAAAGGTTTGTTCAAATTAACAGGATTAACACATAATAGGTGTATTCCAGTGTCTGCATAGTGAATATCAGAATAACTTACTGAGGGAAGTTTTAATAATTAAGCATCAAATTGGTACCGTTTGCTATGTGAAGGGTGGAAAACCGCAATGGGTACCATATTGTAAGTCCTATAACTTGATCAAATCAAAAAGGTTGTTCAAACTAACACTAGTACCATATAATAAGTGTATTCCAGTATATGCCTAGTGAATATCAGAATATTTTACAGCAGGGATTTTTAATAATTAAGCATCAAATGTGTTACTGTTGGCTACGTGAAGGGGGAAACCGTGATGGTTACCAAAGTGGAAACCTTATTATTGATCAAATCAAAAAGTTTGTTCAAATGAACAATAGTGCCATATAACAGGTATGTTATCCTCTCTGTGTAGTGAGTATCAGAATATTTTACTGTGGGGAGTTTTACTAATTAAGCATCAAATTGGTACTGTTTGCTAGGTGAAGGGGGAAAACCGCGATGGGTACCATATTGTAAGTCCTATAACTTGATCAAATCAATAAGTTTGTTAAAAGGAACACTATTACCACATAATAGGTGTATTCCAGTGTATGCTTAGTGAATATCAGAATAATTTACTGTGGGAGGTTTTAATAATTAAGCGTCAAATTTGTTACTGTTGGCTATGTGAAGGGGAAAACCGTGATGGGTACCATATTGGAAGCACTATAACTTGATCAATTCAAATATGTTGTTCAAATGAACAGTTATACCATATAAAAGGTTAATTCAAATGTATGCCAAGTGAATATCAGAAAAAAATTACTGTGGGGATTTTTAATAATTAAGCATCAAAGTTGGTACTGTTTGCAATGTGTAAGGGGAAAACCACGATGGGCACCATATTGGAAGTCCTATAACTTGATCAATTCAAATGTTTTGATTTAATCAACAGTATTACCATATAACAGGTGTATTTCAATGTATGGCTAGTGAATATTAGAACATTTTACTATGGGGATTTTTAATAATTAAGCATCCAAATTGCTACTTTTTTGCTATTTGAAGGGGGGAAAGCACTATGGCTACCATATTGGAATCCCTATAACTTGATCAAATCAATAAGTTTGTTAAAAGGAACACTATTACCACATAATAGATGTATTCCAGTGTATGCTTAGTGAATATCAGAAAAATTTACTCTGGGGATGTTTAATAATTCAGCATCAAATTGGTATTGTTTGCTATCTGAAGGGGGAAAACCATGACGGATACCATATTGGAAGCCCTATTACTTGATCAAATCAAAAAGTTTGTTGAAATTAACAGGATTAACACAAAATAGGTGTATTCCAGTGTATGCTTTGTGAATATTCGAATATTTTACTGCGGGGATATTTAATAATTAAGCATCAAATTTGTTACTGTTGGCTATGTGAAGGGGAAAATGATGGGTACTAAATTGGAAACCTTATTATTGATCAAATCAAAAAGTTTGTTCAAATGAACACATGTGCCATATAACAGGTATGTTATAGTCTATGCCTAGTGAATATCAGTATATTTTACTGTGGGGATTGTTAATAATTAAGCATCAAATTTGTTACTGTTGGCTACGTGAAGGGGGAAACTGTGATGGGTACCATATTTGGAAGTCCTATCTGTCACAGTGTCAAAAGTTTGAGACCTTTTCATTTGGGGGAGACATTCCAATTACATTTTTTCAATAGGCCTATTGGTTTTACTGTACATAGACAGTATGGGCCGCCGCGGTGGTTGTACTCCGAGGATCGGGGTTCGCGCCCCGGTCCTGCCATAGCCGAGCGTGGCCGGTGCCCTGTGGAAGCGGCAATTGGCGGCCGCTTCCGGGTGGGGGGAGGGGCTCGGAGAGAATCGCTGCGCATGGACGACCCAGGAGGAGGTGGGGTCACGGTCAGGAGCTCGAGGAGCCGCGCCCTGTAGAGGACGTGGCGCCCTCCTTCCTACAACTAGTACCGGTTGACGGGGTTGTGCGCAGTGGTTCTCAAGCGGTTGCTACATGGGGGGGAATTGAATTAGAATAGGGGTTCAATTGGCTACCAAATTGGGAGAAAAAGGGAAAAATCAGAAACAAATTTAAAAAAAAAACATAGACAGTATGGAGTGGGAATATTTGAAAATGCTACAGTAATATTTCACCCAAATCGGATCAGATATTTCAGCAACTATTCTCATAAACGAGTGTCAAACGTTTGAGACCTTTATGGATAAATTCCAATCCAAAATTTAGCTTTCTTCAATAGGCCTGTATTGCCATATATAGACATTTTGGAGTAGAATTATTAGAAAACACTACAGTAATATTTCACCCAACTTCGGTCAAGATGTAGATTCAGACCTATTATGTCATAAACAAGTTTTAAAGGTTGAGATGTTTTAATTTTAGAAAGAAATTCCAGTTCAAAATGTAAATGTATTCAATTGGACTGTATTGCCTTACCAAAAAAGTTTGGAGTGGGATAATTTAAACACGTTGCAGTAATATTTCTTCCAAATCTGATCAACAGTCTGTTAGGACCTCATAAAAAGTTTGAGACCTTTTAAGTTTAGGGAGATATTCCAATCCAAAATTTCACTTTCTTCAATAGGCCTGTATCGCCTTATAAATAATTTTTGCGGGATTATTTGAAAGCACAACACCCAACTTGGGTCAGAGGTATTACAGGACCATCATAAACAAGTGTCAAAAGTTTGAGAACTTTTATGGGGAAAACTTCCAATTAAAAATGTCTGTTTTTAAAAAAAATATTTCATTAAAAAAATTCCCAATTAAAAAAATATAAATTAATTTTAAAAAATAATAAAAAGTTGATTGTTTTATTAAAACATAACAGTGGTCCACCGGACAGGGAAGGTGGTGGCGGCCAAATATTTGATTTAAAAATAACATTAATTCCCAAAGAGGGGAATAATGGACATAAAAAACGATTTATCTCAGCTAGCAAGGTCCATGTGCATAGCCATTGTGTGTGCATGCTACGTCTTAACGCAGTTATTCTTTTGATTAACACGTTAAACATTTTGCATTAATCACGTGTGTTAACAAGTAAATTGACAGCCCTAATATTTATATTTACTTATTGTAGTCCCCCGAAGAGGGGGGGGGGGGGTGGTGGTGGGCTAATTAAAAAATATATATATTATTCATTGCGCTTTACAAATTAGCCAATTTATTTAGCATTAATCACAGGTGTTAACGAGTTAATTTTGACAGGCCTAATATTTATACTTGCTTATTGTGGTCCCCCAAAGCCAGTAAAAAAATTAATTGATAAATAAAATGTACTTTTCTAACAGCAGAGGTTCAAATAACATTTTCATTTTCGTCAATACATTTTTACTGTTGTATTTTTGCAATCATGGACGAGGGGGATTTGCAATCGTGGACGGACGGATTTGCAATCGCGGATCGAGGGATTTGCGATTGTAGGTAAGGCTTTACACACTTTGACCCGGCATTTCACAATGGCAATTGTTTTTAAAAGATTATTTTTGCCCGCCAGAAAGAGAGTGGTGGCGGTAAATATTTGTTTCAATTTTGGATTTTGATTACATTTAGCTAATTTCTAAATAATTTAAAAATAACATTTGTCCCCAGAGGGGAATGATGGACATAAAAAATACTTATTATTAAATATATTTTTAGTACAAGTTCATTTGTAAGTAAAAAGTTTTGCTGAAAGAGTCGGTGTTAGTTACCGATTGTAGTCCCCCAAAGAGGGGGTGGGGGTGGTGGGCTAATTCTAATAAAACAAAATAATAATTTTTTGTCGTTGGTCCACAAATAGTAGAGGTGTTGGTTTGAAACAATCACAAAAACGTGTAATTGTTAATATATTAATATTTACAAATTTTGGTCACAACACAATATTTGTTGTATATTATTCATTGCATTTTACAAATTTGCATATGTATTTAAAGATAAGTGAAGAACAGGGTGGGGTCAGCAAAAAAGAAATTTTATTAAATTTACTTATTTAAAAAATTTAAAATAATGGAATTAAAAAAGAGCTGAGGTGTTGGCTGACAGATATAAAATGAGCAATAATAGATAGCATTATAAAACACTTTCAGCCGCTGATGGAAGTGTTCAGTTGGTATTTGCCGGGCGCCAAGCCTGCCTAGAACAGCGAAAGTAGCTAACTGACTGAAAGTCCCCCTTGTTGAAAGTCGCTTGAGAAGTGGCATAAATAGGCAGTAAAATGGTGGTAGTATGCCAATATTGCGGTGTTCGTGTGTAAGCACGGTTACCTAACAACCGACGCCACTTTTTTCATACCGCGCACAGCTGATCGGTTGGGTAAATAGACCAGTTTCTCAGAAATGTCCCAGTAGATGTGTGCATGCAAAGCTGGGGAGAGAGAAATAGCATTCGGTTACTGTCAAAGTGATTGATGGGTATTTTATGAATATTAATGAGGTTATGAAAAATTATAATTATGCATTAAAAATATATTTTTTAAATTTGTATTATTATGATTATGTATTATCATTCGGGGTGGGGTGTTGGGGTTTTGTTTCAAGGGTTTGATGATTGGTCATTTTATTGGTGGTTGTTGTAAACGTTGGTAAATGGTTTTGTGACGGTTGTAAATTGTTTTTATGGAGGGCCTTGGTGCTTAGGGGGAACATTATTTATTTATTAAATGTACTTTTTATTAGAAAAACATAGTGAAAAAGTAATGGTGTATAAATGTATAGGTTGTTAGTAGTAGTAGTGGTAGTATACGCTGCAGTTTTGTGCGTGTGTGACGGTCCGTTCTGCCGTACCAAACTGTTATTACTAACTATACGCTGCAGTTTTTAGCGTGTGTGACGGTCCGTACTGCCGTACCAAACTGTTATTACTAACTATACGCTGCAGTTTTGTGCGTGTGTGACTGTCCGTGCTGCCGTACCAAACTGTTATTACTAACTATACGCTGCAGTTTTTTTTGCGTGTGTGACGGTCCGTACTGCAGTACCAAAATGTTATGGATGAGGTGACGATGCTCTCAATGATGGCTGTGTAAAACTATGTCCCGTTTTAGTTTTTACTTCCGGTTTACTTTTTGAAATTGTCAGATGAGTGCACAGTTCTGAGGATGAGTGTGCTCCTGAATTCCCTCAACAAAACCCCAGAAATAAAGGTTTCATACTGGGATTTGAAGTGCCCCCATTTGTGAGAAAAAGTCGCCCACTCAAAAGCTTTTTGACGAAGTGGAGTCAAATATGCGCTCTCAAAAGTGTGTAGGGGCCGTATTAGGATTTTACGGTTTAAAAAACTTCAAGACATTGGTTTTGAATTAAAATTAAGATAGATTAATGTATTGTATGAGACATTGATCCTCAAACTCGGTCCTGGGCCACCCCGTGTATGCTGGTTTTTGTTCCAACCACAATTGCAATCCCAGAATTTTAACAAGCTGTTAATTTTTTTTTAAATCCGCTTTTCATGGTTAGAGGGATTATTTACCCTTTTAAACCACATTATGTCAGAAATAGCAATGCATGCCATGACTAATAAAATTCCCATATTCACAATGTGCTGTATTGTAAACAATTACATAAAGAGAGAGTGTGAGAGAGAGCGAGTGAGAGCGAGAGAGAGAGAGAGAGAGAGAGAGAATTGGTGAAAGTGTGGACACATGGCCACTTAAACTTACCATTTGCTATAGATAATGAAGAATTCAAAGACCATGCTAATGCTAACAAGCCAAGCCTGCATCGTGTTATTAAGTTTAAGGGGAAAACTAAGAAAGAACTTAAATACATGTGTTCAGCAACCTAATTAGGAGCCTTCATTCACCTCAGTCTTTAATTTGACCAGTTTAAAAATTCTGTTGCCTCTTTGTATGTCGTTGTTTGCAATATTGCACAATGTGAACATGGGGCTTTTATTTTTCATGGAATGCATAGCATAGCTATTTCTGGCATAATGTGGCTTAGGGTAAATAACCCTTCTAAACATGAAAAGCACCTAATTAAGAAAAGTCAACATGTTAAAATTATGGGACTGCGATTGTGGTTGCAACGAAAACCAGCATACACAGTGGTATCCCAGGACTAGGTTTGAGAACCACTGTACTAGAAGATCAGAGTTGGGAATACCTGATCTGAATGTTACTTTTTAATTTCTAGAAAAACAAAACTAATGTTTAAAGGTAATCGTGCCTACCCAAGCAGGCGCTCAGTTCAGTCAAATGCCAGGGATCAGTTCAGTGGACTAGAATTCTTCTCTGGTATGTTTCAGCAAGAGATCATAGAGAGCATTATATACAGCTGCAAGAATGGCCTTGGGAAATAGCTGAATAATTACATCAATATTATGCTTAAAATAACAGGTAGATAGTATTTGCAATGACAAACTTGTAGTGGCCGATACCACCAAAAAGCAATATTAAGTTAATATTTTATACTTTATAATACAGTTTCATATTTAAGTAGGCTACACCTATGGAAAGGGGCAACTATGGTTTTCAACCCTATGTCCTCATTGACAACAATGTCGACTTTGGTTCGGAGCAGGGAAATGTTTCCCTCCATCAGGTTGTTGATTCTTTCCATTTAATTAACTTATTCTGACAACTCAATACCTCTCTTCTCCAGTCTGCTTCAGAGCATCACGAATTCCTGTCTTTTACATTACTGCCTGTACACTGTAAAACCTAACAGTAAATATTACAAAATGAAATGAGTATGTTTTACTCAAATATTACAAAAAGTTACATTTACTTAACTGTAGTAAGTTATGAGATCACAATCAGTGATAATTGTTTGTAGAACTCAATCATATTAAGTGTTAGTTCAAATAAGTTCATAGTGTCTATATTTACTTAGATCATAGTTTTCTTTTATATCAGACACAAAGGTATGTTTTCCTACCTGACATGTTTCGACGGTAATACTTCCGTCTTCGTCAGAGGTGTCACTGGATGGTATGTGACGTGTCTTATACAGCTGATGTTATTTTATAGAGGCGTGATCGTCCTGTCAGATTTGACAGGACGACCACGCCCCCCGCTGTCATTTCGCCGTTTGAGAACGCTGCTCCAGGTGGTGGAAAGCATGTATGCCCCCTCATCCCGGTTCATCGTCGTTTGCGCTCGCTTTCTAATTTCCACTGCCTCCATAATCCAGCGCTGGTGTTTATTGTCCTGGGTGCGGATGACTTTGGCCTTATTCCAGTCCATGATGTGATTCTCCCGTTTGCAGTGATCTGTGATTGCCGATTTGAGATTTTCTTGTAGTGCCTGTTCCTTTATAGCCCGTGTCTGTCTTTTTGCTGTCTCCTTCTCGCATTCCTTTTGGTGCTCTTTTTTGCGGGTGATGAATGACCGACCTGTTTCTCCTATGTATGATTTATTGCATGATTGACATGGTATTTCATAGATTATGTTACATTTGTTGTCCGGGTTGATTTTGTCTTTAGGGTGCACTAATAGTTGTCTGAGTTTTATGTGTGGTTTGACTGGTGTACTGATGTGACGTTTTTTCATGGCTCTCTGTATGCGTTCAGTGATGCCTCTGATGTATGGTAGTGTGACCACGCCTATGTTTTCAGTTTTGTTGTCCTGTTTCTTTTTTCCTGTATAGTTGTGTTGTCTTTGTTGTACTTGCCGTTTTCCCTTTTCTATGGCCCAGTTTGGATAATGACAGGTTTTGAGTGCATTATGGATGTGCTGTTCCTCTTGTTTTTTATCCTCATCCTCCGTTACTATGCCGGCGCGGTCATACAGTGTCCTAACTACTGATAGTTTGTGCGTTGTGGGATGTTCTGATGTCCATAACAAATATTGATCCGTGTGTGTTGGTTTCCTGTATATTTTGATTTTGATGCTACCGTCATTTGCGTGATGGCGGGGGGCGTGGTCGTCCTGTCAAATCTGACAGGACGATCACGCCTCTATAAAATAACATCAGCTGTATAAGACACGTCACATACCATCCAGTGACACCTCTGACGAAGACGGAAGTATTACCGTCGAAACATGTCAGGTAGGAAAACATTAGGGATGCACCGAAAATTCGGCCACCGAAAATTTTCGGCCGAAAATGGCCCAAAAGTGCATTTTCGGTTTTCGGCCGAAAGACCTAAATCACCGAAACAACACGGCCGAAACAGAATTTTTTATTTTTTATTTTTTATTTTATTTTTTATTTTTTATTAAACAGAATTGTAATGACGCAAACAAAAAGCGCAGCCAGCACACGGTTATCTGGATAAGAGCCAGCATGTCGGCGGTGTGGAGTTATTTCAATATCTCGGAGAAAGACCCACGGATAGCGATTTGCAAAAAATGCAGTGCTGAAATTTCAAGAGGGGGTGCATCTGCAAAGAGTTTCTCCACGTCGGGTGACTTAAATGCACTTTGTGTTTTTATGAGAGAACATATTTAATTTTACAATCTTTCAGCAGGCCAGTCAGTTATAGGCCTGTACATTATTATTTAATGTACACATGAGCGGGGTCAAGTTAAACATTTTGTTTTGAATTTTAATTTATATTGTGCATTGCTGTAATGTCAGTGCTAAATAAATATTTTCATACTTTTGTAATTGATTTATTCTTGAATTGCAATGCTTTGATTTTAGTGAGGTTAGTACACAGTCATAGCCATAAATGCAATGGTTCTAATAATTGACAATCATTTCTTTCGGTGTTTCGGTTTTCGGTTTTCGGCCTTGGTTTCTCATTTTTGGTTTTCGGTTTCGGCCAAGAATTTTCATTTCGGTGCATCCCTAAAATAAATTCATGAACTGAAGAGAAAAAGTATGTTGTACGTACTCACATTCAATATCTCTGGAAATGATCCACTGAAACTTGCGATGTGACTGGTGTAGTTTTCAGCTATAACCAACTGAATCAACTGTAACCAACTGAAGAAATCTTGTTAAACTGTCAAAATCCATCAACATTCCGTGCATGGGCTGCTTTCCAACATTCTAACTGACATGTCTGTTTTGATATTCACCCATGTCAGTTAGAATGTTAGAAAGCATCAATATTCCGTGCATGTCCTGCTTTCTAAGATTCTAACTGACATGGGTGAATATCAAAACAGACATGATAGTAACATTTTGTCCTGATAAAAACACTTATTGACATAAGAGGACACAACACTATTGAAACAGTAACTTTTTATTACTAACCTACATACCACTGTATATGAATGAATAAAATTTTGATATTATAGCGTCCGGGTTAGTTCATGTTCAGTTCAGTAATATACAAGGGAAAATGTGTAATAGTGAATAGTCAAATAACCCACTTTTATGATAAGATAACATTCTTTGGTACATATAAATGCCATTTTTGGGTGACTGGCCTCTTTACTTTAATAATGACAAACATATATGCATGCCTTTGGAATTTTTTATTCCTTATTCCATTTCCGCCTGTAATTCAAGTGCGATTAGATGTACATATTTTCAAAAAGGAGCAAGGTACAGATGAAATCTCTAATGCATTGTGTGCAACAACTGTTTGTGAACATGCAGTCAAGATTTGGTGACATCCTGATAATTATTTCCAGAGAAACAAGTGATAAGGCAGACGCTGTCTGTTTTGGAGAAGCCTCGTGTCGGCCATTTTGGAAAATGGCCGCCATTGTTGCCATCGGACAAATATGCGATGGCCCTGGTTCCAAAAATCTTCCTTTGGGTATGCTCTAACAGTGTGCCAAAGCTCATGTTTGTATCATCAAATGCACAATTCATTCACATATGCACATATCTGCCGGGCTAATAGTATCGCTTGTAACAGTAACTGAAAATAAGATATCGAGAGTCTTTCGATGTTGATGGGTCAGACTTCTGGAGGTAACAGCATGCAAAGGATATGCGACCAAATATTAAATTATACTTTAAAAATACATTAAAGCAAAGGGTTTGAATACTTATGCACATGATTTTTAAATAATCAAATTTTTCAAAAAAATAGTACAACATCAGTAACCTGATGAACCACTGTTATTAGTAGTAGTGATATTTCTGCATGGCAAATAATTTTCTTGTAGTTATGGAAGTGTAATAGAAAAACAACAGACCAAACTGTCATGACAAGCAAACAGTAACACGATGCGCACAATGCGAACTCCACCAATCAGATTACTTATCTACTAAACTTTTCAATGATGAGGCCAAGAACTCCACACATACCATTCATCCGAATAAAAACAGCTTGTGAAAAATCATCCCCACGGAAGATTATTTAAGTTAGCTAGCTAAAGTTGGGGCCTAAATACTGTTGCTGGCTAGCTAGCTGTGCATGGCTGGACACCAAATTCAAGTTAAATTAACGTTACTAGTGCTATCTACCGAGCGAAACATCAAGTAGTTTCAGAAAACATTAAAGCTACAGTAGATATTATAAATTATCGAAATACAGCTAGCTAACAGTTACATGTTGAAGTAACTTGGGCTATGTGATTAACTGCCTGCAATGCATGCACTAGGAACGTAGCGAACTAACGTTCACGTTAGTAAATTACCTGACCATGGCAGCTAGCTAGCTGGCAAAGTGAGAATAAAACGCTAAAGCACCAACCACACATACAAATAATAAAGTTACCTTGCAAATGAAGAGGAGCAGGCTGTATACAAAACGGCTCCAGTTGTCCAGAGTTAAGAATTTCTCCCCAACTATCTTTTCCTTCTCTGCGTCGAGTCTCGATGAGCCGGCAGTTGAAGTTAGCAAGTAAAATAAAGGCCGCCAAAAAGACCCAATGCTTCAGGAACACATTAACTGGCTGTCTGAGCTAGAACAAAAATAGCTAAGTTGGCTTTGTGCACACTACATATTGCAGAATAAATAATAAAGAATTATAAATATAACATTAACTTGAGGGGGAGGGGGGTTTTTTGTTACAACGAGACTTCTCTGCGTTGGCAGTCTTCTTCTTCTTTGGAGTTTAACGGCAGCTTGCATCCTTTGCGTTGCATTACTGCCATCTTCTGGAGTTAGTTAACTCCTACAGTGTCCGTTTTATCAAATTCTTTCCATCAGTCCTGTTCTCTTGAGATATGTGTTCAAATATTTCCTGCCTTGTCCACTTCCACCACACTCCAGAATGTATTTTAAACTGTCTCCTGTTAGGCCTGTTCTTTCCATTCCATCCATCATGTCCTTTCTTTCTAATACATATTTTCTGCAGTTAACAAGAACGTGCTCTACGGTTTCTTGTTCATGACACTGTTCACAGAGTCCAGTTGGATGTTTCCCTATAATTCTGAGAGTCCCGTTTAAGTTACTATGTCCTATTCTAAGTCTGGTCATCACTACCTCCTCTTTCCTATTTCCTCCTCTGTTTCTCTCCCTACCCACTCTTTTTTGTATTATATGTAGTTGTCGTCCTCTTATCTCTTGATCCCAGTACTGCTGCCACTCTTTATAAATTTCCTTCCTTGCTATACTCTTTCCTTCTGCTCTAGAAAGTACAATTGCGGTGTCTATGTTTCCTTTTTTGACAGCTTGTTTGGCTAATTTGTCCACTTTCTCATTTCCCTTATGTGCGCAGGAACCCAAATTAATGTGACCGCAGTGCCTTGTTTTACCACCCGTGAATGTATTTCCATTATTTCAAATAATAGGTCTTGGCGATTACCGGATGTACCTAGCTTCAGACTGTACAGAGCAGATGCTGAATCGCTACAAATCAGAGCTCTGCTAGGTTTGGCTTGTTCAACCCACTCTAAGGCCATCCATATGGCGTACAACTCAACTGAGTATACACTTAAAAAGTTTGATGTCCGTTTGCATATTTCTGTTCTATTACTAGGCACTGCAACAGCAGAACCAGTGTTGTCTGTTATTGGATCTTTTGATCCGTCCGTAAAAACCTGTACATACTCTGTGTATTTACTTTCTGTATGCCAATAAAACTCATTGACTAGATCTGCATTTTCCCTCCTTTCCTTAACTTGCAGCAACTCTAAGTCTATGCTTAATGGTTCTAGTATCCACACAGGGATTCTAGGCCTATGCACTGTTGGACAGAACTCCATTCCATACACTCCCAGGTCTCTTGCTGCTCCCTCCCCTGTCCAACCAAAACTTGTTTTAACTGTTCCCTCCCTTTCCCAGCAGGCCTGTAGCACTCTTTTGGTTGGATGATTATCTCCGTGTCCTCTCAAATTCATCCAATAGTTTACTCTGAGCTGTTTTCTGCGTAAACACAATGGCATTTCTTCTGCTTCAACTTGAAGGGCACACACAGGTGATGTTCTCACTGCTCCTATGCATAATCTAAGGGCCCGGGCCTGGATCACATCTAACCCTTCAAGCACAGTTTTTGCTGCAGATCCATACACCACACTCCCATAGTCCAGCCTTGATCTGATTAGTGCAACATAAATATATTTCAGGGATGCTACATCCGCTCCCCAGTCCAACCCCACGAGACATCTCATCACATTTAAAATCTTTTTGCACTTATCCACAATATTTTTAATGTGTTCCCTCCATGTTAATCTAGAGTCAAAATACACTCCTAAGAATCTAAATGACTCAACTGTCTCTAAATTATTTCCGTATAGCTGCAAATGAAAATTTCCTCTAACCCTTTGTCTTGTGAAGAACATTACTTTGGTCTTTTCAACTGAGAACTTAAAACCCCATTTCTTCCCCCACATCTCTACTTGATTTATTCCCTCTTGCACCTTTTTAACTATAAAACTCAAATTTCTCCCTCTTTTCCACAGAGCTCCATCGTCTGCAAATAATGATCTTCCCATGTCCACTGATACCTTTCCAAAGATGTCGTTTATCATAATTGAGAATAATACTGGACTTATCACACTCCCCTGCGGTGTTCCATTTTCAATCTCATATTTATTGGACATTTCAGACCCTATCTTTACCTGTATTGTTCTTTTGTTCAAAAAGTCCATTATCCAGTTAAAAACTTTACCCCCAATTCCCATTTCATTTAGCTTTATCATAAGCCCCTCCTTCCAAAGCATATCATATGCTTTTTCTACATCAAAGAACACTGACACTACAGTCTCTTTATTTATTTGCGCCTTCCTTATTTCATCTTCTAGACACAGCACAGAATCTAACGTACCCCTTCCTTTCCTAAATCCACTTTGACATCCTACAATTACATCTTGTTTCTCTAAAAAGTACACCAGTCTTTCATTTACCATTCTCTCCATCAGTTTACATAAGTGCGATGTTAATGCAATTGGTCTGTAGCTTGTTGGTTTGCTAGCATCTTTCCCTGGTTTCCTTATACGTACAATGACCGCCTCCTTCCAACTCACAGGTATTCTACCTTCCTCCCACACTTTGTTAAACAGCAGTAATACTTTGTTCAGACCTTCTTCGCTTAAGTGTTTTATCATCACATAGCATATTTCATCTTTCCCTGGTGCAGTCATACCAGCTTTAGCCAACGCCCTTTTTAACTCTCCTACATTAAATGGTACACTCTGCTCATCTCCACTACTTTCCTTTCTTCTTAAGGCCCCCCTGTTTTCAGATTTTGTTTTCTCCCTGCCCCTTCTCCCCTCCTCAGACAAATTATTAGAGCTGTGTATCTTCACAAAAGTTCTAGCCATTAACTCAGCTTTTTCTTTATTACTTACTACTATTTCATCTCCATTTGTTAGCACCGGATAACTCCACTCCCTTCTGTCCCCCCCCATCTTTTTGATCATTCCCCACACCTCTCCTACTGGCGTTGTGTTCCCAATTGAATCACAAAACTGTCTCCAATAAGATCTTTTCACCTGTCTTATTGTCCTCCTTACCACCGCCTGGGCTTTTTTGTACTGTATCATATGTTGAAAATTATGGGTTCTTTTCAATAATTTAAATGCCTTATTTCGGTTTCTCACAGCCTCTTTACAGTTATCATCCCACCATGGTACTGCCTTCCTCTTTATTCTGCCTTTACTTTTAGGGATGGATCTCAGTGCAGCTGTTCTAATACCTTTCCTTATTCCCTTATCCAAAGCTTCTATGGTCATATTATCATTGATCTGATTCAGATACTCATCGCTCTCTTCCTTAAACTTCTCCCATTTAGCTTTCCCAAACACCCATTTCCCCCCCCTGCGTTGGCAGTCTCGACGAGCAGGCGGTTAAGTTGACTCAACTGTACAAGATTTGCAGTGCAAAGTTTTGGCGCCAAGCGCGTGCAGTCAGAGATTGCTTGGATCACGTGCATCGTTGCTAGCCAATCGTTTCAAAGTATTGACGTCAGTGAGACTCTTCAGATTTTTTCGACAGTTATCGACGGCATTTGGCAATATGGTATTGCACGCATCCGTTAATATTGTGAAAGACAGAAAAACTACCATTTATGATATTACCACTCCATGCACCTATAAAGAGTGACTTGCTTACTTATCACTACTGTTACACTGAAGTTACCAAAGACACATGGCCACACTTTAATTGCATTAGGAAGGGAAACCGTTTTTACAGGTGCTACCAAGCTAGCCTATGTAATGTGGGCCTACTGCAAATCATCAGAAGGAAATCTAAAAAAGAGTCCTTGTCTCAACCTATCATCACAATTTAACGTTACCGCTGCACATTGACGTGGCACAGCGAGGTGATCTATACACTGATGTTTTGGTATGTTTAGCGATGTGGCTAGCTAGCGATGGTGTATCAGTTACCATTAAACATCCTTTCAAAAACGGACTCGCTAACAAACAGACACACAACCTAACACCGATTTATTTATTATTATTAAACAATGGTATACAGGCAATCGATTTCAAATTATTATCCCAGTTTGACTGCTAGCTCCGAGAGGCTGGGCCTGTAGTGTCGTAAATTAATTCTAATTGCTGCAACATTCCCTACTGCCTCTCATCTCACAAAACAGTATTTTTTTCGTAGTAGACACAACATAGCTCGCCCCAAAATGAATATGTGATGACAAGGCAATCAATGTATTATGTTACGAACAGTGTCCACAAAACAGAAGGTTGTTCAGGGTGCTAAGGGATCTTCTCCATTGACTGAAAATGGCTGAGGCGTTACGCGTTTTAGACCAATGATTGTTGTGGTCTCTGGTGCAGTACAGAAATTTGGAAAAATGCTTAAAGGAGAAGGTTACTTGATCAGAGACATGGCAACTGTTTCTCAGGCAGCACTGTAGACATGTATATTAGTTTCTAATATACAGATCTATGGTTCAGATATGCTCACTCACATCAACTTAATCTACTTGAGACAAACAAACATAAATATGAGGGTAAAATGCCATTTTTTGTCAATTAAGTAAATTGACAGAGAGTTGAACAAGGAAGAGGGTTTTTAAACTACATTAAATCAATTAATTGCAATGTAATTAGATTAAGTTGTGTTTACTTAAATTCCCACAACAAATTAATAACACTTAATATGATCAGACACAAAGGTATGTTTTCTAGGGATGCACCGAAATGAAAATTCTTGGCCGAAACCGAAAACCAAAAATGAGAAACCAAGGCCGAAAACCGAAAACCGAAACACCGAAAGAAATGATTGTCAATTATTAGAACCATTGCATTTATGGCTATGACTGTGTACTAACCTCACTAAAATCAAAGCATTGCAATTCAAGAATAAATCAATTACAAAAGTATGAAAATATTTATTTAGCACTGACATTACAGCAATGCACAATATAAATTAAAATTCAAAACAAAATGTTTAACTTGACCCCGCTCATGTGTACATTAAATAATAATGTACAGGCCTATAACTGACTGGCCTGCTGAAAGATTGTAAAATTAAATATGTTCTCTCATAAAAACACAAAGTGCATTTAAGTCACCCGACGTGGAGAAACTCTTTGCAGATGCACCCCCTCTTGAAATTTCAGCACTGCATTTTTTGCAAATCGCTATCCGTGGGTCTTTCTCCGAGATATTGAAATAACTCCACACCGCCGACATGCTGGCTCTTATCCAGATAACCGTGTGCTGGCTGCGCTTTTTGTTTGCGTCATTACAATTCTGTTTAATAAAAAAAAAAATAAAAATAAAAAAATAAATAAAAAAAAATTCTGTTTCGGCCGTGTTGTTTCGGTGATTTAGGTCTTTCGGCCGAAAACCGAAAATGCACTTTTGGGCCATTTTCGGCCGAAAATTTTCGGTGGCCGAATTTTCGGTGCATCCCTAATTTATTTCATTGCTTTATTTCATAATTATTATTTATAATATGTAAAAAGACTTTTTTGTTGTACGTTTATGAAATAAATTGAAAAAACACAATGTATTTCCTAGTTGCATAATAATTGTGCACACCTCTTTTTGAAAAAATCATTATATTTTCACCTGGTAACATACAAATATGTGTTTTTCTTTATATAACATTTACTTTTCCTGCAAGGAATGAATTGGGATCACTTATAATGTTGTGTCTATTAAAATATTTTTAAAACCTGCCAAAACACATTTGCATAATAATTATGTACACAGTGTAGATAGAACAGAATTATACCTATAGATGTAACATGTAACATGTAACATAGCTAACGTTGACTTGGTCGGTCACAGATTGATTTATGATTTTCTTTGCAGGCTAGCTAGCTTGACAATGGCCAAAGTATTCAAGGTGGTGGACCATAATGAGCCTGGAACATCAGGAGCGCAGTGCCTGACCACAGACTGGAACAAATGTGTTCTGTGTCAGGAAGACACAGATGAGATGCTGATATGTCCGTCTAATTCACGTGGCACAGAAGGGGCAGGATACAAGACCTTAGCTGAGCATCTTGTAGCATTCGACAAGATTAGTAGCCTACCAAGAACACTAAAACTGTCACAACTGGATGAGGGTCAGGGCATCGAGGCAGCATTCCGGCTTCACAAAGCCAAATGGCACGACTCCTGCAGACTGCAATACAGCAAAACAAAACTTCAGAGGGCCGAAAAAAGGAAAATGTCCCACGAAGATGATCCAGAAACCCACAAGTTCACCCGTCAGAGCATTGGACGTGAACATCATTCAACAGAGACATGCTTCTTCTGTGGCAAATCTGCAGCAAGAGATCCTTTGCGTAATGCATCAACATTCTAACTTGACATTCGTGTGAGGCAGTGTGCCCTCAAATTACAGGACGAAGCCCTCCTAGCCAAACTCAGTGCGGGAGACCTCATTGCCCAAGAGGCTAAGTACCACGCTCAGTGTCTTGCCTCTCTGTACAATAAAGCACGGGACATGAAAGCACAAGAACCTAATGTAGACGAAGTTAACCATGGCATTGCATTCGCTGGACTTGTCTCCTATATTGAGGAAGTGTGCATGGACAATCCTCTTGTTGCACCAGTGTTCAAGCTAACAGACCTGGTGAATTTGTACAGTACCAGGCTGGAACAACTGGGAATGCATGTAACAGGGCGTGTACACTCCTCAAGACTCAAGGACAGGATACTGAGTTACTTCCCAGACATGAATGCTCACAAGCAAGGTCGTGATGTGGTCCTCGTGTGCAATGAGGATGTTGGTGCTGCATTGGGGAAAGCATGTGAGCACGATGCTGACAATGAGGCAGTTTATCTAGCCAGAGCTGCTAACATAGTGAGGAAAGAGATGTTCCAGATGAAGCAAAAATTCAGTGGCTCATTTGATGCCCACAGCCAGGAGGAGTCAGTGCCAGTTTCACTCTTGGCACTAGTTAACATGGTGTTGTATGGCCCAAACATCATAACCCAGTCCAGCTCTGCGTTTATGCCTCAACCAGCCCTCACCCTGTCACAGCTTCTCATGTACAACAGTTCGGTATGCCAGAGGGAGATCGCAACCACAAGTAGGCCTACCACTAGGCACACACAAGACAGAGAGACACCATTGCCCATCTACCTGGGCATCATGATCCACACAAAGACCCGCAAACGAGCACTTGTGGACACCCTCTTTGACCTGGGACTGTGCATTTCCTATGATCGGGTGCTGGATATCTCCACAGAACTTGGAAACAAGATCTGTCATTACTATGAGGTGGAAAAAGCTGTCTATTCTATTCTAGGTACCCATCATCACTGTAGATCAACCTCTGTACGCAGTGGCAAAACAAATCCAGTGGAGCTGGCCAGCGACTCACGGTGAAGATCACTTTATTGTGATGTTTGGTGGGCTTCACATTGAGATGGCCGCACTCAAGATACTTGGCGACCTACTGGCAGGGAGTGGGTGGACAGGGGCACTTGTACATGCTGGAGTTGCTACTCCTGGGACAGCAGATTCCTTTCTGAAAGCCTCCCATGTGACACGCACCCGACGTGCTCATCAAGTCACAGCCAGCAGCCTATATCTTCTCCTGCAGAAGGCCTACACTGAGTACAGAAATGACCTGGGTGAGGAAAATGATGTGATGTCCCTGGAAGACTGGTGCAATGAAAGAGCCGTGTCATGTCCCCAGTTCCACTTCTGGTCCATCATACTGCAGCTGGAGATAGAGGTAATGGTCTACGCGCGATCAATAAGAGAGGCCGACTTCCAACTCTATATAGATGCCCTGACCAAGATCGTACCTTGGTTCTTCGCCTTGGGGCACACCCACTATGCCAGATGGATACCAGTCCACTTGCGTGACATGATTACGCTAAAATACACTCATCCTGATGTCCACGGGCAGTTTCTGAAAGGAAACTTTGTTGTGAAGAAGACGACACGCAGCTTCTCTGCTATTGCCATTGACCAGGCCCACGAGCAGAATAATGCCTCCGTGAAAGGTGATGGTGGTGCTGTGGGCCTGACAGAGAACCCTGCAGCCCTGCGACGCTGGATGGTGTCTGGTCCCGAGATGGCACGTGTGGTTAGAGAGTTTGAGGCATCCACTCAGAAGAGAAAGGAGACTGACAACCGGCACCATGAGCAAACCAAACGTGCACAGATGGCATTTGCACAAGATGTTAAAGCACTAACTAGTGCTATCGAAGACATGGGCAATCCATTCTGTGAAAAGAGCAGTGTAGATCTTCTTGTACTGGATACCAGAGACCTTGCAGATGCAGCAGTCGTCAACACTGTGAACAAGATTGAGAAACTTGGACAGGAACAGTATGACACCTATGTCAGTGAGTGCCTGGTCAACCAGACAAAGCCTATCAAAGACCCCATCAAGAAGAACAACCTCCCTCTATTCAGCCGGCCTCCAGTCCGAGAGAAGTCCAGGTCCCAACAGCAGGTCTCATCCCTGAAGAATGACTGTTCCCTGTTCTCTAGGCTGTACATTGCATCACAGATACGTGATGGAGATCTGGAGGAGTTCTTTGAGCATGAAAATCAGGCGTGTCCACCAGCATTGTCGCAAATGGGCAAGCTGAGAACCGGTAACAAGTCAGTCTTGGTGGGTTGTTTGGAGGACCTGGTTCCACTTCCTTCACAACAAGAGAATGCATCCAACCCCACAGTACAGGTCATCATCCTTGATGGGGCTGCTGTCGTGAACATGCTACGACCAGGTGCTGCTAAGACATTTTCTGATTACGCGCAGCAAGTGTTCTTCCCATACATATTATCTCAGCTGCAGCATGTCAGCAGAGTAGATATAGTGTGGGATGAATACCTCACTGAAAGTCTGAAGACCGAAACACGCAGCAAGAGAGGGAAAGGAGTGCGTAGACGTGTTGAGCCATCCAGTGCCATTCCTGGAAACTGGTCAGAGTTTCTGCGAATTGATGACAATAAGGCTGAGCTGTTCTCCTTCCTGGCAACTAGTGTGACAGCGCTTGACACTAACAAGCAGGTAATCAGTACCCATCATGCTGAAGTCCTCTGTACCCAGCCCCGAGATGCATCAAGTCTTGCACCATGCACACATGAGGAGGCTGATACCCGCATCCTACTGCACCTTGGAGATGCTGTGAAGGAGGGGTACACCAAGGTGTCAATACGCACAGTTGACACGAATGTGCTGGTACTCGCAGTGACAGCAGCCCAACGCCTCAACATCACTGAGCTGTGGGTTGCCTTTGGAGCTGGGAAGAGTTTTAGGCATTTAGCAGCTCATGAGATGGCGAGGGCACTAGGACCGGATCGGTGCATAGCCTTACCAGTGTTCCATGCCTTCACTGGATGTGACATAGTGTCATCTTTTGGTGGAAGAAGCAAGAAGACGGCATGGGACACATGGATGACCTTTGATGACGTCACTGCAGCCTTCCGTGCCTTGGCTGCCACCCCAGACACCATAGACGACTGGATGGAGCCTCTGGAGCGATTTGTGGTATTGCTGTATGACCGCACTAGCAGCCAGGAATCAGTTAACCAGGCACGCAAGGAGCTCTTCACCCAGAAAGGTAGACCAATTGATGGACTCCCCCCAACACAAGCAGCACTGATTCAGCACACAAAGAGGGCTGCCTACCAAGCTGGTCACTGCTGGGGACAGATGATGGTTGCAGCCCCTGAACTCCCATCCCCGGGTGACTGGGGGTGGAAGAGGAAGGACACAAGTGGATGGGAAGTTTACTGGACCACACTACCAGAAGCAACCCAGGCCTGTCGCGAACTCCTCCGCTGTGGCTGCAAAAAGGGGTGCAGTGGACAGTGCAAGTGTGTCAAGGCAGCACTTCAGTGCACTGCGCTTTGCCACTGTGGTGGACTGTGTCAGACCTAAGTGAAGAGGCATTATATTGATTTTAACAACCATTGCACTCACATGTCACAGTTTGAAAACATGCATAACTCTGATAATAAATAATACTGATATTATTGCTGTATGGTGACTATAATTTAGTTCCCTGAATGCCAGATATATGTAGTTAGGTAGGTCCTAGCATGTTGTAAAAAGTACCACTGCATTCCTCATCCTTGAAAATGTAGGAGTAGCCACTGGAATCAAGAGTGTAGGTGGTCTAGAACCTGAACAACCGTTATGCTGTTTGAAGTGCTGGCTGCACAAGTTAACTGTCAAGGGCTGGTGACATCAGATGGTGAGGTGATGTCTAATAACCTATTTGTATGATAATATAACATTCTTTGGTACATATAAATGCCATTTTTGGGTGACTGGCCTCTTTACTTTAATAATGACAAACATATATGCATGCCTTTGGAATTTTTTATTCCTTATTCCATTTCCGCCTGTAATTCAAGTGCGATTAGATGTACATATTTTCAAAAAGGAGCAAGGTACAGATGAAATCTCTTCTGCATTGTGTGCAACAACTGTTTGTGAACATGCAGTCAAGATTTGGTGACATCCTGATAATTATTTCCAGAGAAACAAGTGATAAGGCAGACGCTGTCTGTTTTGGAGAAGCCTCGTGTCGGCCATTTTGGAAAATGGCCGCCATTGTTGCCATCGGACAAATATGCGATGGCCCTGGTTCCAAAAATCTTCCTTTGGGTATGCTCTAACAGTGTGCCAAAGCTCATGCTTGTATCATTAAATGCACAATCCATTCACATATCTGCCGTACTATATAACCTCTGCATTTCAATGGATCTCTGTGAATTGGGGGGTGAGACTAGATTCACCTGTAAATTATGCTACTACAGTATGGAACACATGACTGGCCAAATGACTAAGTCATCAAGGGTCTAAGGCAGGGGTCGGCAAGTAAATTTGGCCTCGGGCCAATTTTTTTCTGAGCCACTAGGTGACGGGCTATAACATAATAAAAGGCTAATTTAAGTAATTGATCGTTAAAAAATGTGACACGTTCTAATGCTTTGGTCCTCATATCGGGATCTGGTGTAATGATCTGACTTTTCTTTCGAAAAATGTGAATACATTTCTTAACTAGGTAGCAGTGGGGATTACTCCCCGAATCCATTGCACTGCAGTATTTTGGCTTGACTAGCGAGTTTGTGTTGTGATTCTCAACAACGTTGAAACGTAGTTCCGTGTTTCAAAAGAAAAGTCCGATATGAGTACCAAAGCAAGTTCAAGTTCAAGTTCTTTTATTGTCACTTCACAGTTTACACAGGTGTAATCAGAGAGAAAAACTTTACGTAGAAAACGCCCGACAGCGGACAGCAGTTGTATCAATTAAATATCAGTGTCACAATGACGCACGAGAGGAATCGATTGACGCATAAAAACCTTGAAAACTGCCTGCGGATTAAAGTGACATATCACCAGATATCCAACGAATAGTGACCGATGGGAGATGCCAGTTTTCACATTAAGTGAGTACTAAGCCTGTCGTTATTGCATTTAATAGCCTAATTGTATTTTTTATATTTTTAATGAATGGCTCATTTAATTATTATCCCTAATGTAGCGTGTTTGCTCTGTCGTTTCAGGAGCATAGGCCTATGCACCACCACTAGTGCGGATCGGGCCGCATATCTCTGTCCGAACCCGACCGAGTCCGAGATAGTAGTAACCGAGCCAGACAGGAATTCTGCTTTTTATGTCCGAACCCGACCTGATCCCGACGCAGTTAATGTAAGGCACTGAAGCGCTGACATAGTGTTTCCCTGTCACGCAGTTGTTGTTACCATGGTTACAGCTTCCCTGTTTAGTGGACACTGGGCACCTAAATGACCGTCAAAAAATAAAATAATATATTTATAATAAGGTTGTTCTTGTGTTGAGTGTGCGGTTTACACTGAACCATCAATTATTGGACAAAGCTCAGTGTGCCACTTCTCTTTTTTTGGACGTACTCTTGCTACAACCTGCACCTCTATTGGAGAGACACGTGTACGTTGAACTATTTTTCTGTTGGTAATCATACTTTTACTTGAATACAGTTTTTTGGTACTCTACCCGCCTCTGCTGGCCATTGTGAACGTTCCTTTGCACATTGTTTAATTGCATTTGGAGGTTGTTTCTGGACTTGTGAAAGTAGCTTTTTGTTCTCAGTTGCCGATTAAAGCCGTGTCTTTTATTTTCGGTAATGATTTAGCTGGAGAAAATGTGTTTTCTCTGCCTGAAGTTACGAATGAGCCTAGCACGAATGACAGTACTGATAACGTGGCATGATAATTTCTCTCTGTTTTCACTGCGTGTGTAGTGACACACACAATATTCGGTATCATTTTTATTTATTTCACACTATATTTTCACCAAAAACAAATTGAAGCACCATGTGAAGTAGGCTAACTCATCCTAATTAGTAGTTCAAAAGTAAAATGTTCGCTAGTTGTTCGGCCGCCGTGACCGAGCCCGAACATCATTTTAAAAGTTTAGTCCGAGCCCGGCCCGACCCGTCGGGCCCCGTCGGGTATCCACCCTCTAACCACCACCTCGCACTCCATGATCAAGCGGATCAAGCTTTTTTTTGCGCCGATT
This sequence comes from Ilyophis sp. 1 JC-2022, assembly GCA_022702515.1. NCBI lineage: Eukaryota > Metazoa > Chordata > Actinopteri > Anguilliformes > Synaphobranchidae > Ilyophis > Ilyophis sp. 1 JC-2022. Next base: position 12,001,231 of record CM040401.1, read on the forward strand.
TTGTTGTTTTTGATGTTTTTCATAAAATTAAACTGAATTTGCTTTGTTACTGTTTACATGTGTGGTGCAGTCACATATAAATACATTATTAAGTTTGAATGATTTACTGAGCTGGTGTTATTTTTTTCAAACCACACACCGCATGTTGGCTATTTCAGCACCACGCGTTGTCCACCTACTTATTGATTCACTACTAGGGGTTCAGCATCAGTGCAGCCCGCTGCCTGATTGTCTGTGCGTGTCATTCACTCTCATGGATAAAAGTACAATAAGCATTCTTCAGGTGTGGGTAGATTCTCTATTCGGACATTATAGCCGATACGTGGGACTGTCGGTTCGATATTGTGTAAAAAAAAAAAAAAAAGATTTTTTTTTCTTCTTTCAAATCTCAAAATTATCTGGCGGGCCAAATATTATTGCTGGCGGGCCAACAATGGCCCGCGGGACGCCTGTTGCCAACCCCTGGTCTAAGGTATGAAACGAGCCCCAAACCATCACTCTATGGCCAGATATGGAGTAGATATGGATGGATCACTTTAAGGGTTTCTTCTCCTGACTTTTTTCCTCAGAGTTCTATAGGAAAATGAGTCAGCAGAAATAACCCTTGCAGTGCTATCCATCCACATCTACTCCATATCTGGCAACAGAGTGATGGTTTGGGGCTCGTTCGATAGCTCAGACCCTTGATAACTTACAGCCATTTCGCCAGTCTTTGTGTTCCATACTGTACCAGTGTAATTTACAGCTGAATTTAGTCTCACCCCCGAATTCCCATAGAGATCCATTGAAATGCAGAGAGGTTATAGTATCGCTTGTAACAGTACCTGAAAATAAGATATCGAGAGTCTTTTAATGTTGATGGGTCACAGACTTCAGGAAGTAACAGCATGCAAAGGATATGTGACCAAATATGAAATATGATACTTTAAAAATACATAAAAGCAAAGGGTTTGAATACTTATGCACATGAGATTTCAGTTTTTGATTTTGAATACATTTGCAAACATTTCTAAACATCTTTTCACTTTGTCATTATGGGTTATTGAGTGTAGATTGATGGGCAAAAATGGCAATTTTATCCATTTAAAATTAAATCTACAACACAAAGAGTGCAAAAAGTGATGGGGTTTGAATAATTGAGTGCAACTGTATTACGTTGAAATGTTCTTAGATTGTGCAAGGAGTATAACAATTCAATGTTATACAGCTCATGTGATCTTGAAAAGGACAATTTATTGACAGTTGATTGTATGCATTTATTATTGAACAATTTACCTTAAGACACTTCTTCGTACAAATCATTGCAAATGTTCGAAAGAATGTTGACATCACTGTGCAATGGGTTGTGTACATGTGCAAGCAGTCTGATGATTTGCATATTATATTGAAATAAATGTTAAGTTGAGCAGTAATGATTTGTTCTATTTCTTCTGTTGTAAAATGTTAATGCCCATTTTTGTAATCCACAAATGTAACCAACAGCATTTTGAGTAGCATTTTCACACATTTTTAGTTAAAACAACTTAATGTATTTAAGGCAATCAGTTTCCTCAAACAATTTGAGTTCCAAGTTCTGACTACTGAGTTGCTGCAACTTAAAAGTCGTTATTTTAACTTTACTTAAGGGATTGTCGTAATAGTAATTGAAGGAAATAAATGCAGTAACTGAGTTTTTCACAATTGTTAACACACAAAAAGCAAAAATTCGGCACAATTTGCACAACCTTCACTTCATGTACCAATCGCTCGACCCAATTTGGCACTACTTCACACTCCCTTATCTGCATTAGACTCTGACTTTCCTTCTTTACATTCAGATGTCAATTACACATCACCTTGTTGTCAAAACACTACACACAATGTTCAGTTGTTGCACACACTTCTCAAGTAAAATCTCAAAGCATCAACCTACAACACACAAATATTCAAATCTCTAAACATTCAGGTCTGTTGAGCAATTTGCAATCAGGACTGCAGCATAAAAGTGCCTTGAGCCTCTGTTTTGTTTGGTGAACAATGCAGAATCCTGACAACCTGAGGAGAGTTGTACGCATAAGAGTCGCAAGAAGACCAGGAGGAGGAGTAGTAAGGAGAGGAGGAGGAAGGAGAGGAGGACGAGGAGGAGGTTAGTTACTCTAACTCAGAATCATGCTTTCTGATAAATCATTTTTTAGAGTTATTCAGACTTAATTAAGTTATATGTACTGTGAAGTATAAGTAGGGAAAACTTAATATTTTGAGTGGATTGAACTTGCATTAGTTATTGTAACTCAGAATCATGCTTTCTGATAAATCAATTTTTTGATTTGTTCAGACTTAGGTAAGTAAGAATAACTAATAAATGGTATTCCAGTTGACTACTAATTATATGTCCTCTATAGTTAATTAAATTAAGGAAACTCGTTGCCTCAATTTAATCGAGTAAGTACAACTAATCTATACTCAGGGAGCATTTCTATACTCTTCGAAAAAATCACCAGCCTAAATTTAGAAAAAAATCAATTTAGTACACATCACATTTAAAAAAAATAAAATGCATAAATAACAAATGCATAAAACTCTGAACTGTTTACACAATTTTTTTTATTGTTAACATTTATCCAGTAAAAAAAAAAATGTGTTAATAAAATAAATGCATATATACATAATTAAAATTGTGCAATATGATAACAAAAATAATGTGCAGCATAAGTTTTCATTAAAGTATCTCTCTGTTTACAATTCCCTGTATGTTCATGTTATATTTTCTATGTTAAAACTGATCTAAAATTTTCTATTCCCCTTAAGCACTCGAGACCTTTGCCTCCAAAAGGTCTGGATTTTTAGGTTAAGGGAATAAAATAATTTGAGACTAATATTTTATGTCAAATAAAACATTAATATATAGGAAAAAAAGTAAACAGATGCAGTAAACTTTTGCTTTTAAAACATTAAAACTGTGCATTAACATAACTTTGAGCTTTGCAGCCCGTCTTAGTTAATGTAGCAAACATACATTTGTAGTATGATTACATCACGGAACGAAAGTGTATTTTTTTTTCCTCTACCAGAACGTTAAAAACAGAGCATGCTTAAATTACATTGGCAAAATATTGAACCGGGCTTATTATGTGTCCGTTTTTACTTATGCAAAGTTTGTTTTGTCTACAACATGCTCTCCTTCTCTTCCCTCCTTTTACGGACATACGTGTTCCACTGCCTCTTGATCTCTTCCACTAATATAAAGGGTTAACCACAACATAACAATACCATGAGCCTCCTAGCTACCCGTTTACTTTGAATGGCTGCCAACTAAATTTGAATAGCTAAGGTTACCGTGAAGACATTTGCGTTGCCACTGTCCTGGTCTACATTTCGCTTTTCTTAACTTTACAGGAAAAAATAGTAAAACATTTGAGTGCGAATTTGTTGGTGAGTTTGGATTTCACATTAACTAGCAAGTGAACTGTGTGAAGAAAAGTAAATGCTATCTTGGAGATGGGAAAATCTCTAGAGTGTAGCTGTTAAATGGTTGAGTAGCCAATGCAATGCGTGTAGGGGTGTCTCTCCTTGAGCTGAGAAACGGCATGTGACATTTGTTAACTCTGGAATTGGAATTTTTACACCCCCTCAAATGTTAGTTGTGCATTCATAATGAGTGTAGGTCTACTTAAAGCACAACTGACGTTTGGTAGAACTTTGGGTTGTGTAGTTACCTGGCCATGATATGAGTCGAAATGGTGGCGAAATGTGTTCGTTAGTTGCCCTGGGGTGATAATCCAGGGTTGCCAGATCTTGTCAATCTTTCCAGCGTATTATAAATAGAAATCATAATGTTTTTACTTTTTAAAATAAGTGCATGCTTTGCGACTTCATTTTTACCCGTGACTGCACATTGAGACTATCACAATTTAGCAGTAAAACCGCGGACATGGCAACACTGGTGGGACGTCTTATGACCTGCTTACGACACTTCCACAGTGCGGTTGGAAAATAGTATGGCGTATATTTTTCGCGGACTGCTAAACAGTGCACATTAAACTGCACACTTCTGCCAGTGCACTGTTTGCAGGAGACAGGGCGCAGTAGATAGGGCTTTGATTCGGACACAGCCCCGGTCTTTTCGGATAAGATTCCCCACCCCTGATTTAGGGAATCAGTCATTTTGTAGGGTGTCAGAATTCTCAGTTTTTTTTTGAGAATTTGGAAACATTCAAACTGGCCAATCCTCGAAATAGTGCACTATAAAGCGTATGGGAGCCATTCCAAATGCAGCAATGGCCTTTTCCTCAGCACAGGTCGCTTTCTTAACCGCTTCTCCTCAATCCACAGGTCATCGCCATGGCTCTACGCTTGGCATCTCCATGCTGTTTGCTGTCGGACGAGGAAGAGGTTGGAGCTGCGGTGTTTGAGTCCACAGCAGCGGACGTCGGGGGCCTGTTGGGAACACATTGCAGTGGAACCACCATGCCGGAAATTTCGCTCATCTCCCCAGGTCTGGAGCCCCAGACACCACAAAGAGAGGTGAGAGATTAACCAGGAAGACAGTCATGGGAGAGAGAACGCGGTCTCGGGAGGCTCTACAATGAGCGGAGCTTCCAGTCATTGTTGCTTAGGAACCGATCAAGACTTGGTTTATTGATTCATAAAATTATGATTGGCTCAAGATGGTTGACGGCCAAAATAGCACACTATATACTAAATAGGGAGCCGTTTCGGACACTGCCCCTGTGCCCTGTCATTGAAACTGGGTTAAAAAATAGATTAAATGGTAAATGGACTGCACTTATATAGCGCCTTTATCCAAAGCGCTTTACAATGGCCTCTCACTCACCCGTTCACTCACACATTCACACACCAATGGCGGCAGCTGCTCATTGGGAGCAATTTGGGGTTCAGTGTCTTGCCCAAGGACACTTCGACATGTGGACAGGAGGAGCCGGGGTTCGAACCGCCAACCCTGCGATCAGCGGACGACCCGCTCTACCTCCTGAGCCACAGCCGCCCCTACATTATTGTATTATTGTATAGATTATGTACTTCCTGATTCCCAATTTGCATTAGAATCCCCCTCCGCCTGTCCACCCAGCCTTTATACCCGTCTCAGGGCTTGACATTAACTTTTTGATCCACTTGTTCTTTGGACAAGTGGCTCAGATTTTTTACTTGTCCGGAGGCTGAACTTACTTGTCCGGAACTGAAAATAAAGGCCTATTTAAAAGAAATTAAAAAATTTATAAAATAAAAAAACTGACAGAGATTTGGACAATTATTGTGATTTATTATCTTATTAACAACAATTACACAATGCCCGTACGTGTGTGTGTGCGCGTTAGCACCGTGCACACGCCTTGTTGGACGTGTAGCAGTTGGAAAGTTAGATTAAACCATGTAGGTTGCTCATCTTTGGCTACATAATAAGCAGTGTGTATTATATTGGCCATTTTCACCAACATCCTGTGAGGACAGGTGATAGTTGGGTATCAGCTTCAGTAAGCTGGTGTTGCTTGTCCCCCTGTCAAATTTTGTAAGATTTTATTGATAACATACAAAGCCCTTCATGGTGTAGCCCCTTCTTATATCTCCAAGCTTTTTATCCCTTACCAGCAGTGCAGCCTTAGGTCCGATGGCAGAGCTCCATTCACTGTTCCAAAGTTCAGGTTGAAATCCAAAGATAATGTGGCTTTTGCTGTCAGGGCCCCTAGAATCTGGAACAGCCTTCCAGACACAATGGCCATCATCTTTTAAATCCCAATTGAAAACTCGCTTACGGACTTGCTTTTAACCGATTATTTTATATACATTGAGCCTTTTATTACAGCTAATTGTATTTTACTACTTTGTATTATATTTATTTAATTATATTTATTTGTATTTGTTTATCTTGTATTTCATCTCTATCATGTCGTTTTTTGTTATTTTATTTTGTACAGCACTTTATAACCCAGTGTTTAAAAAAAGTGCTATATAAATAAAGTTGTTATTAGTATTTGCATTGTTGGTCAACTTTGGAGCTTAACAGCAATATGCTTCAAATAAAGAAGCATTTAGCAAAAAAATCAAAATATTTCATGATCTTAAGGTTTTCTTTTTGTCTTCAGTCAATGCACAAATAAAGATTCTCCCCCATTTCTGAAATAACTCCCGACTCAGAATCCAATTCCCCAACCTAATGATTTGTGCATTAATGTTACTTAATATAATGTGTGCTCTCTCATTGAGAGACTTGACGCACTGATGTGCCAAAGTCGGAATGATAATAGTTGCCGACCTAACGTTAGCATTTACCTACACAACTTTTGTCAACTGCCCGAATGTCAGCCAGGACAATTAACGTTAGCTTGCTAACTTAGACTTCACACTCAGTCACGGTTTATTTAAATTTCAACTCATCATTACACAGGAGGATACGTTTGTTAACTTTTTAAGTGCACTTATGTGTCTGTTAAGGTGGAATCGCGGCAGCTTGTTCGTTCCACGTTGTAAACAAATCTGGAGCCAGCTGCTTTCTCAGGAGCTTGCCTTGGGCTTGGTTCGGTTTTGGAGTCTGCTTGTTTCCATTTCTAGTCAGTCAACAAGCTTCACAATTTGGAACTAAAATTACTCACGCTGCATAAACTCCCAATCTCCCAATCATTGAACCTAGAGATATTCACGTATTGAAGATAATGAGAGTTTTCAGTGCGACACTGCAACACTTTCTGATCAGAGGAATTACTAATGTTATTCTTTTAAAAAAATGTTTTACTTGTCCGTTCGGGCAAGTTAAGCTATATTATGCTTGTCCGGCCACTTTTTTTAAAACTTTTCCCAGACAAGCGTTTATGTCGAGCCCTGCATGTTTCCCTGAATTTCTCGGTTGTATCATTCAACTATTCTTTCCCCTTATAGCCTGGAGCTTTGCTGGTGTTTCTGTGTGTAAACACACTTCCTCGTCCCTGATTAATCACATGACCTCCAGCTACGTTCCTCATAATAGGAAGCTTTAATCCTTAGACAGCTGTCTTGTAAACTGTTTACTTGGCCTGCAACTGACCTAAAACCCTTAGAGCGATCCTTGGAGGTATCCATTTCAATAATGTGTTTCCTTCAATTGCCTGTTCTTCATATCTTTCATTATCGCTTATGCATAAAAAGAAACGTGCTCGCCAAGTCAGTGGAGTGGGTTTCTGACTATTCCAATACTCCCTCGAACAGCCCTTGTACCACAACTTTATGACTAACTATAAGTGTGTAACATTAATAATTTTAGTTTGCAAATTACAGTTAGGCTTGAGAGGAACAAATGTGTTTTATGTGAACGTACCCATCTTGGTGCCAAAAAATGACTAAAATGAGAATTACATTGTTACTTTTATTTCCATGCTCATAGTTGGTTATTCATTTGCTTCAATAAATCTGATTAATCTCTGCTATCTACAGCTTTATTTATTTTTTTCTCCCATATTTGATCAGTCCCTCACAAAGGCTTCACACGGCCTTATTTCCTAAATGAGTTGAAGTCTGAATGAGGAGGACACAGTGCACATTAAACGGCACACGTCTGCCAGTGCACTGTACGCAGTAGATTGGGCTGTGTCCGAATCGGAGCCCTATATGTCAGGTAAATCTATACATTTTCCTGGATCATAAACTCCGTATCCACAAGTGTGCGAAATCTGTGGATTATATGCAGAACTACTAAAGCTCTATAATGCAAAATATAGGCAGTGTACCCTGTTGTCCATTAGTGCTTCTAAATCTATCCAAATGGCTAAATTGTGCACTGCTCTAAATCCTAAAATAAAACACAAATTTTCTGTTTTGGATATAAAACTAACTTTTGCATCATTTTCAAGTAGGAATCACTATCTTTTCATCAGTGTAGGGGGGAAATGTCTATGCTTTCAAAACCCTTTCCAATACATGTCATAAAATACATTTTGTTCATTATAAAGCATATCCATTTTCCCTTCTGATGGTTTATGATGAAAATGTTGCTATCACACTGTTACACACACCTACATATGTTTGTACCTCAATAAAACATCACTTTTTCCTGTACTCTACAGCAGTGATTTTCAACCACTGTGCGTGCCGCGGCACACTAGTGTGCCGTGAGAGATCGTCAGGTGTGCCGTGGGAAATGATCCAACTTCACTTAATTAGTAACACTTTTGGTTGGTGGTGTGACTCAGGATTTTTTTTAATGTAAAAAATGTGCCTTGGCTCAAAAAAGGTTGAAAAACACTGCTCTACAGTATGTATTCTTTTGCCCTGACTGGAATCGCATTTTTCTGTTTTAAATGTTCCCATTCATAATGACTCCAAGGAAAATTTAAACATTCATATTACACATATCAGCACACAGTAAATTGGAATGAGTATTCTCTATGCCCATAGTTTGAGGCGAATAAAACCGTTCTGTCTCACTAAGAAATCCTGTCTGAAGTCTGAAGTTCACCAAACGCTTGTTTTGTTTGCCCTTGAGAATAGTTGTCCGTGTTATCAGCTTTTGGATTTGGAATAGTTAGTGAGCTATTTTTTAGTGTTTATTTTTTCTCGCTTTTATTATCCCTATACAAATTTTATCCCCCTCCCAATTTTTCACCTTTTTATCCATCCCTCCATGATGCTAGTAATGGTGACATTACTTGCACAGCTCAGCATGGAAATGAACGAATCACTCACGTGTCAGTCAGTTTTACAGGTGCACTTGGAAATGGTTTTGTCGTATTGTTCAGTGGCTGGTAACAGTATCAAAAATAGACGAGAACCATTATCCACCAAAGTACTTGGTTGCCATGCACGTAATTTTCGTTTGATTAGCAACTGGAATTAATGAATGGGCCTTTAAATAAATTTTAAAAACTCGATAAAACCTACCATTATTTAATGATTTGTGTGGAACATGCATTTTGTGAAACGTCGCCTTGCAATTTAGCTTTCTAGATCAAACGGCTTAGTGTTTTAACTTAACTTTGAATGCGAGCTTGCGTGTGATATTTATCTTTTGCACTGTATTTTACTTTGAATTGATTGCATTAATTCCTCGCCGGGTTCAAACCACAGAACTGTATAAGAACAGTTCTGTGGTTCAAACATGTAGGGCTGGATGACGTAGATGGCACTCGGGTTGAGTCCCTTCAAGACTGAGTTTATTAGCTGATTTTGAGATGTATATTAATATACCTATTCACATTTTCTTGAAAATAAATTTGGTGGGTGTGTAGTGGACACATCCCTCTGTGAAATGTTGTGGTCATTTGAAGTTTTTAGAATCCTTTGACCATCACTTTGAGCCCTGTTCGGACAGGATAAGTTTTACAGGGGGAGGTGGGGTAATGTAATAATTACCAGAGGATATTTTAGTTCCATCCGAATCTACCATGTCTAACTTTTACGGACAGCACGCTCCCGCACCAGTAAAGATTCCGGCATCTTTTACCTACTGTTAAATGCCCTGTAAAATTAACCTAACCTAAAGCAATCCCTTGTGAACTGACATGTCGGTAAATATTCTGTTATTTCCTGTGAGAAATGAGTTTTCTCCGGTCTTTTGGTTTTTCACGTAAGCACTCGAGGACGCCTTTGATTGTGCTCTGTTCGGTCCAAGTGCAAGCCACAATTATTGGCCGACCTCTAAATTAAGTATAACATTAAATAAGAAGCTGGAGAGCAAAAAAAAAAAAACAGGCTGAAAAGTAGGCTACAGTGGGGCAACGCTTGTGGCAGCTTTCGTTAAGCTATTGTAGCCTAGCTATAGGCTTACATACTTGTTATGGTCTAGCTAGTGTACTATTTTTCTCAAGCTAACATTAACCTGTTTGGTCCTGCCCCTAGTGGCAGAGACGCAGGCGTCTTCTACTTTTATGACACGTCATAAATACGTTGCTAGTTATATGCTAGTTACGAAAATATGGATATTACCATATTTATCACCATAACCCGCATATGATCATAATCAGTACTTAATATCCTATCAGCGTGCGAAATATCACGTTTCTATCTGCCACCAGTAGCTTGTAATTCATGAACGTAGCATGCTATGCTGCTACACTGTAGCTACTACTACATCTACAATGGACCCGACCACATGTAAGATAGCAGACATTTGCAAGTTAATTAAAGTTTTTATTTCATCACCAAAAAATCGTTTACTATCACAGCAGCAAGAAACACCTTCCAAGATTCTGAATACATACAAGTAAAACTGTCAACATGCCTACTCACTCCACAGGAAAAAAAACGAGTGTGTTTCCTTGTCACCACATAACTTTCTTTTGCTATAAAAAGTTCCGGTAAAATATGAAATAAAGTCGTAACCTTACCTATGGTTATAAAGATTAAGATGTCCCCTGCAAGAATCTGAGGTTATAACTTATTTTTTGCCTTGGTTGGCCCGTTTTTAACATTTAAGCCTTTTCTCAACATGTGTCCATGCTCTAAAATGGCCGCGCGTAAGTGATCGCATTTCAAAAATTCACTGGTAAATCCTTCACACAAACTTGGATTTAACTAGCCGATCGCTATCCACGCGTAACACAGGCCTTTGTTGCATACACCCGGAAGCCATTTTAGATCACAATTCAGCCTGCTTTCTGCGCGCACGGTGTCAGGGAAATTTCCCTATCTTGTGGGTTTGTGAACTCCTTCTGAAGTATCCCGTGAAAACTACTCGAGTTTTATACAAAGTACAAACTGAGAGTGTTTCAAACAGCAAGGAAGTTTTCCTTTTACAAGCTTTATTACTGCAGCAACAAACAGGGAGAGATGTATCACATACAGCTGCGTAGCATACACTCTAACAAAGGAATACTGTCCTCCTGTAGTTATATTCTTCTTAATGCAGCAAAAGCCATCCAATCATAAGAGAATAATGTCTCAATACTCCTCCATTCCTTTATCTACAGAATGTGCCTTTTGCAACATTCTGTTTACTGAACAGGACTTTCTGTTCTAGTTTCACATGCATAAGCTCCTTTCACCAGACCCCCCTTTATGACTAACAGGTTTTGTCTGATTGTGTCAAAACCTTCCAGTAAACATGTGATCATACATTTTGGATAATAAACACCTCTATTTAATAGCTTTAATCATTGAGTAATGCATAGATTTATTTTCCTCTAACAACGGTTCGTCGTCGTTATTACATTGAGATTCGAGTAAATGTTTATTTTTTTAATTCAAACTTGTATTTTTACATAAATTATATATATATGGCATATTCCATTATTGTGGGTACCAGCTGCAATTTCTAAGAGTGCATTTTTCAAGCCTTTTTTTGTGTTTAAATAATAAAGATACGTGTGTCTGTTATGTATTTTTTTTTGTTAGATATTTAGTTAGTCTTCTTCATTTTTACAACAAATTTATTATTTTTTTTTTTTTTTTTTTTTTAAAAAAAAAAAATGTGTGTCTCAGTTTTCTATTTTTTTTTTTTTTTGAAAACATGTGTTTATGTTTTTTATGTTAAAATTTATAAAATAACGATGGTATGGTGGTTTTTTTTTTTTTTAAAGTACAACAACAAAACAACAACAAAACGTGTACAAACACACAACCCCCAAAAAAAAACAAAATTGTTAAAGTGTGGAAAAATTGAAAATTTTTATCATCGTAAATTTTTATAGAATTTCCCATCTTTTGCTGATTTTTTGCTGAGTTCTGATAATATAATTCACTGTAAAGCTGAAACAACCCCCAAGTTGCAAAATAAAAGCTAATTTAATTGAATTTAATAAATTAAAGATGAATAGAAAATTAAAAAAATATAAATTAAAAATGAAAAAAAAGGAAATAAGTCGAACATTGTGTCAGTCAAATTGTTTGTAATTTTTTTTATTTGTTTACGAGGTATCACCTTTGATTGGAGAGTTTTGTCTGCTGTTTTGAGCACCCGGATGGTACACTGGACACCAACACTAAGCCCATGATCAAAAATGCGGCCATGCGCGTCCTTGCGTAAAAATCCTGCGCGTTGGAAAGAAGCTTGTGGTGGTGTGGTGTGTTGGCTTTGGTGTGTGATTTACGTAGGTGAGAGACGTTTAAGTACTAAGTTTTTAGAAGTACTATTTTAAGTTTTTTATAAAAAAAAAATATAAAAAAGTTTTCAATTCCTATTAAAATTAAGAAATTAAATAACTAAGTTAGTTAATTGGTATCTCGATAATTGATTTTTCAGTAAGTGCGTGTTTCATGTTCAATTTGTCATTGTTTTTATTTTCAGTTTTTTTTTGATTTTTTGGTGATTTTTTCGTTTTTTTTGTATTTCGATGGATTTTCAAAAAGATTAAAAATATTTTGGAATCAAAAAAATTAATAAAATTATATCAAATATCAATTCATTAACCATTTTCCAAGCTTTTTCTTTTCTTTCAAATGCACTTCTCTAAATCTTTCCAGCTTGACACCACAAACAGTCCAGACTCATTTCACCAAACAGTTAAATATTTTTTTCGTGTACCTCCTAATTTATTACATATCAATGGTTTCTCTCGAGAATTCGAATGAGAATAAGTTAATAGAATATCGATAAGATAAGAAGTATAATTCCTTGGTATAAAACATTTATGAAATTTTTTTGTTTATTTTTTTTTTTTGTTTTATTTATTTTTTTAATTTTTGAAAAGAGGCCAAAGTAAAGCCAAATTTAAAATTAAAAAAAAGGATTTTTTTCAAAGAAATCCAGATTTTTTGATAAACAATTTTATTGTTGCATTATGAAAATTAAATTTTAAAATAGATATATAGGCGTAAAATACATTAACACAAGAAGGTTAAAAGTTTTTCATGCAGGCATGAAAGAAAAGGAAAATTGGATTTGAAGTTTAAAAATACAATCAATTTAAATGAAAAAAAAGGGTTTTTTCCAATAACAAAAATAAATACACAAATAAATAATTTGCAAAATTTTTTTTTAAACAAAATACCAAAATTTTTAAAATTACCATTTTTGATAATTTGTGTACTATTTTGTTTGGTTATAAATACATAAGTTGAAAACTGTTTGTTACAAAACATTTTGAAACTAAACATTAAGCCTGTTTAGTTACTTTAGTTACAGTATGGTTTGAGTTAGTTACCAGTAAAATTGTTTATTTTATAAATATTTGTAAATATATACGACTGTCAAAAGCCCGTATGTGTAACACTGCCAGGATGTGGTGGTTTAAGGATGTGGGTAAGAATTGGTATTAAAAATTGAGTAACATAAAAAAATTGGACAAAACAAAAAAGAGTTGGACAAAACAGTCCGAGTGTTCATTCAGCACAAATGTTTCCTTTTTGCACGAATAGTAATAAAAAATTTTTGGTTAATTTATGTGTCAAAAATTAATCATTTAATAGTAGTTCCTTTTGGTAGAGGGAATTAAATGAGTTTCCTAAAATTAGAGGATTACAACACTCAAACACTCATTAAAAAAGAGATGTTACTTTTTCATCAGATTTTGTTGGTCGTCGTGTAAAAAAAAATTTAATTTTGGATTTCGTCGGTTTAATGAATGAAACCAAAAATGTCAGCATTTTTTTTAAAGTCTTTCATATTATGATCTTCACATTCTTTTTTTGAGATTTTTTAATTTATAATTAGATTTTCTGGAATGTTTCAATTTCTTTTTTTTAACAATTATTTTTTTGATTTAATAATTTTTATTTCCTGTTTTAATTGTGGATTGAATTTATTTATTAGATGAAATTATTAAAATTCCTTTTTTTAAAAAAAATAAAAAAAAACAAATAATTTTTAAAAAATTTTAATTTTTTAAAAAAAAAAAAATAATTTAAAATTTGTTGTCAATCTCCTTGTAACAATATTTTTTTATTTTAACAATTTTACAATGTCTGAGTCTGTTTTTTTTGTTTGAGTTTTTTTACAGCTTTACTGGCTTTATAACTGTACAACTTGCCATTATGTTTGTGTTATTATTTGGAAAGTTTTTTTTTTTTAATTTGGAAATAAGAGACACAATTTTTTTAATAATTAAACGCCATATACGCACTGTGCGCGCACAAAGCAGGCTGAATTGTGATCTAAAATGGCTTCTGGGTGTGTGCAACAAAGCCGTGTTACGCATGGATAGCGATCAGCTAGTTAAATCTACCTTTGGCAATGCCATACCATTTCAGAAAGCTTAGGGTGTATATATATATATATATATGATGGCGAAAAAATATATGTCCCTGTCGCATGTAGTGGAGGAGATTTTTAGGAGTTCGTCGGAGGGATAGAGTGAAAGTGGATCTGAGGCTGAAAGCATAGACTCTGTTGTCGAAGATGCTTTTGCCCAGGGCGAAGATGTATGTGGCTGTTGACATGTAAGTATTAACTGTATTAACTTAAAAATAACTTTATTTGTGCATCGGTTGAATTTTAGTGACAGTAGTCATGTAAAATATAGCATTTATTATCTAATTTCTTGTGGCTAAATGGTAGCATGAATTATTCCAGTCAGGATTTAGACCCTACCATAGCACTGAAACGGCACTGGTTAAAGTTATTAACGATTTACTGTTATCAGCCGACCAAAACTCTGTGTCTGTTCTTGTACTTCTTGACCTAAGTGCAGCTTTTGATACAATAGATCATGAGATTCTACTGAACAGACTTGTTGTTATTGTAAGAAGGGTAGGTACACATTTTCAGTCAAATGACTTATTATTATTGAATTATATCTTTCTACACACCTCTTTGTAAAGAAAATGTTAATGACCGAAATAAAGTAATCTAACTTAATTTAGGGTAAATCTGAATCGCAGTCAATGTCAAATGTAGCATTTATTTTATTTTTTTGGAAAAGCCTAGCATTTTTATTTTTGATTTCACAACACTGAAAGTACACTATGTGGCTCTTATTGTGCACTTTTTTTATTTTGCTTTCTTTTAAATAATTCAGGGCAGAAATCTGCTCCTGCTGCTCATCCCCGCAGGACTCTGGTCACGAGATCAAGGAGGCCCTGCTGTCCCTGCTCACCGCGAGGAGCCCGAGTCTGAGGACGGATGGCACGACATGGCGGATGAGGATGAAGAGCCTCATCAGTTCCCCTTCTGCCCCCAGAGGACCCCAGGAGTGCAGCTAGACCTTCAGCAGGCCTACAGTAGGGATGTTCCTAACGACTAATTTCCCTGACGTTGAAACGGAAGTTTAAATTTAGACTAGTCGACTAATCTAAAAGTAAGAAAACACTCAGAAAACAGTCAAAATTGAGCACAATTTAATTTATAAGGTTAAACGTTGTCCGGAAAAATATTGCGTATATTATAAGAGCCATTTGAAACCGTTAATCACATTCTGATCGACGTGACATTAGATTAGTTTTATTGGGCTATTCAACAACGCGGTAGGCCTACTTACTCTTTCCACCTCGCTGGTTTAACTTGCAGGGCAAACAGGCTAATGCGTTCAGTTTTTTTCCTTAGTTAAAAAAATTAAATAATTTAATCCGGCGTTGTTAACATTAGTATCGGATGCTCGTTTTTTTATAAAGCAACATTTGACCAGGAAAACATGAAATTTCAGTGCAAATTTTGTCAATATGTAATTTAAATGTGTACATTAATAAAATAATAAGTTTAACCGACTAGTATTTCTGGTGCCGACTAGCGAAGGTAGCAACGTTTAATCGACTAGTCGACTAAACACGCAGATCCCTAGCCTACAGCCCCCTGGATCTCTTTCGGCTGTTCTTCAGCACACATGTCCTCAAGCTCCTCTGTGACAACACAAATGGCAACGCAGCCCGTAAACATTCTCAGGGACTGCATACACCATGGTCTGATGTGGATGCTGAGGACATGCAAAAATATCTGTCCATCGTCCTGTACCTGGGTCTTGTCAAGACATCTGCTGCCCGTGACCTATGGAGGAAGGACCGGCTTCACAAGCACCCCTTTCCCTGCAGTGTGATGCCGGGCTACAGGTATGAGGCCATTGGTGCATTCCTCCACATGAGCGACACAAAAGCAGATGCCATCAATGACCAGCTGAAAGGCCAAGCAGGTTATGATGGCCTGTTTCGCCTGAAGCCTTTGCATGACCAGATCCTGATTGCATGCAGGGCTTACTACCACCCTCATCGGAACCTGGCCATTGATGAACGCATGGTAGCCTCAAAAGCTTGGCATGGGATGAAACAATACTTGAAGGACAAGCCAACAAAGTGGGGCTTCAAGTTATTTGTCCTGGCTGACAGCAAGACGGGCTACACATCAGTGACTTCAGTGTGTACCAGGGGAAAGAAATACATTTCTGGAACCATAAACTGAACTGGAGCTAATAAATGTATCACCCTCTGAATGTGAAGTGATTGTAATGATCCTACTACCTCAAAGAACATAATAAAATGCTTCATATGGACAAAAAAAGCATTGTATTCATTTTCGGAGAGGTTTTTGGACCCCTATATATCAAAACCCAAATTATTTGGAAAAAAATGAAAATTTCCTCATTTAGTTGATACAAACATGTGTTTTATGAGTCAGAATACTTTATCTGTTGAAAAAAGCTGATTAACTCTTGATTTACTGTGATGCACATTTTATCCATTTGGATAGATTTGGACACCCTAAGGGACACCAGGATACACTGTTTACAAAGTAGCTTATGGAACCTGAGCAGATTGACATATCCCCTAAAATTCTGTACACATGTTGACAAGTGGTGTGTGCACCAGGAAAGTAAAATATGACCTGTTTTACATCTTTTCCTTTCAGAAGTGTACTGTAAACTAAGAATGACAACCTCGTTTTTTTTTTTTTTTTGCAAAGAGTTTGTGCATTTACAGCCCATAATCTATATGAAGATTATGAAATTTTATTATTTTAATCTAAGACGCACAAAGGTACTGGGGTCTTCTCCAATTTAAGCCATTAAACAAGTGTGTGTGGTGAGCACAACTGTAGTTATAAAGGCTTAAACAGAACAGTGCAAAACAGGCGAAAATTGGCCCAATTTTGCTTCTGCACAAAGAGGTTAAAGAGGTGTAATGCAGGATTCCTCATGCTTTTTGTGAACATTTTCGGTGTGGGGACAAAATGGAGTAGACACTCCCATCTCTGCAATTATAGATGCTGATTATACTCAGATACTTTATCCCGTCCGAATCGGCCATTAACATTACAGACGTATTGTGATAACTTCAAGACGTCTGTAAAGTAATTGTTATTCCGTCCAAATAGGGCTTTAAAAACAAAGTATTCTGCGGTTGTCAGGAATCGTGTACTAATAAAGATAAAACAGGGTTTGAGGTTTCCATTCATAGCTTGGCTGCAGGAGCAACAAATGTCTCAGTTAAGCAAAATCGGCTTCCTGGTCACTAGGCATCTGCGCAAAGGGGTTAAAATCTCTTATAAATACCTGACCGCTGTCACTGTTGGGTTAAAAACCATTTCACTGGGAAATACATTTTTAATCTCGGAGCTCGGAGAGGGTGAAAGTGTACCTGCGCATTCGTCCGTTCACAGAGAAAGAGAAGGAGAGATGAGAACAGCAGGTGAGTTACAGGGTTGCAAGGCAACGTGCCACATACATGTCTGCTCTGTTTTAAGCACTCTGGAACCGCCTTTACAGGGTTCCCAGGCTGGGCTCAAAATCCCACCTGTAAGGAAACTCAATATGAGAATTTCAGGAACGAGAATTGCATGTCTGTTGTTTTTGCTGTCCCGTAAGTTAAGTTGGTTGAAAAAGCCTAAGCTGGTGAGCGGGCCAGTTTCACAGATAAATCTGCTGTAGTCCAAACAGGAGCAATCGAGCCCAGAACAAGAAATCGCTCTTCTCTCCTAGGGCTGCGTGTTCGTGCAGGATGAAGAAACCTTGATGCTCAGAGCTCCCAAGAACTCTTACAACATGAAGAGCTCAGAGAGAGGAGTTGCTCCGAATGTGCACAAGTTCACCTTCTCCCAGGTAAAGCGCACCTTTGCCACATGAGTCACCCATACCTCACAGGTAATGTGCAAATTCATGTGGGTAATGCACAAGTTAACAATCACCTTCACAAAGAGAAAAACAATACTATTGTTATAGTGATGTATGCAGAGGGTGAATTGTGTGGTAATGGCATACTGGTACATTAATTATTTTGTGCAGATCTCTGGCCCGGACGCGAGCCAGCAGGAGTTTTACGAGCGTACCATGAAGGAGATGGTGAGGGACGTGCTACGTGGGGAGAACCGACTGCTTTACACATACGGCGTCACCAACTCCGGCAAAACCTACACCATCCAGGGTGAGACGTTCGCATGCAGCTCGGCATTTCTTCGCTTAATGGGATAGTTCACCCATTTTGAAGTATTTGATATTGCTTCACTTACCCCCCCAAAGTAGTATGTTAAGCTGTAGTTATGCTTTCCTGGTCTCACCGTTGTAGCTAAATGATAGTAAATCCTGAATTGGAGCAATGCTAACAATTAGCATCTTGCCATTGGATATAATTCCCCCCCAGGCTAACTTGCTTTAAATAACAGCCGAAATCCACTCAAATAAGGTTTAACAACAGTTTTACAAGTGTCGTTGTTTGAAGCAAAAATACACGCATGATTACCGAGTGCACAAGGACGATATTTTCGTTCTTGTGCACTGAAGTTTTTAATTACTAAATTAATTAGTCGTGTAATTGCCAATGCAGAGTTCCAGTAAAATTCTGATTATAGACCACTAACATTTCATTAGTTTGCTCCAACCATGCTCTACATCACCTGATTTAACCAATTACTTTACTTCCTTTGGCAAAGCCCCACAGAAAGCGGTGAAATCGCATGTCATCACTCGCCTCCCACAATCTTTAATCTGATTGGTTATTGCGCCACGTTCCCCATCTCGTCTGGACGCTTTGCATCACAAGCAATCCCAACGTGCTTTGCAGACATGAGGAATAGCCTCTCTTTGAAAATGAATGGTGGCAGTGTAATGGCACGAGAAACCCGCTCCACACCATTTTTTGTGGGGCTTTGCCGTTAGTTCAGGAAGTAAGCTCATAAGTGAAATCTGGTGGTGTCGAGCACGGTTGCAGTAAATAACAGCAGACACTGCGGCCCGCAGGACCTGGAGTTGAGTTGCTCATCTAGAGAGTTTGATGGATATAGCCCAATATTGTGATTGTGTTAATTACAAAGAGAGGGGAAAACGTATAAAGTGCAGCAAATTATAGGATGCTCAGCTAAAAAGATCTCAAATGCTTTAAAATTAATTAAAAGACCCTCTTCTACAGGTACAGAATCTGAAGGATGAGCATGCAATATGTTTAATGGGACTAAGTGCTCACCCAGGTATGAGAAAACGGTGGAGTGAAGCCAATTTCTCTGTGCCATTAAATCTGTCACAATTTCTCTGTGCCATTAAATCTGTCAAAATTATGTTCTCCAGTGTTTAACAAGAATTGTTTTTTTTCCTGAATGATTACCTAGCATGGCCACAGGTATCATGGAAAATGCCTGGTCCAAATAGTTTTTTTTTTTTTTTTTTCAGGCTGAATCTTATCAGCAGAGATGTTGTGTCCCTGTTTGGATCAAAACATTTTTAACAGTATTAGAGAGAGTCTGCTTCACATGTGGCCTGATCAGGAGAGCAGACTAAAATGTCATCTACATACTGTACTAAACACTTGTTATTTTTTTAAATGAGAAACCCTCTAGATTTTCTTGCAGCGCTGCTGAGAATATCGCCGGGGATTCTGCATACCCCTGGTGCATTCGAGACCATGTGTAGCGTTTATTTTGGAATGTAAACGCAAAACCAGTACTGAGAATTTACATCAACATTTACATCAACATAAAAATGCATTAACTAGATCGATCACAGAAAAATATTTAGCATTGCCCGGGACTTGAGCTAGGATGATAGTGGGGTTTGGCACAACTGGGGCGCGCTGCTGAAGAGCGCTACGGAAGCGAGCTGGGCCCATAACCCAGAGGTCAATGGAGCTCTCAAATTTTGCACGAAGCGCCACGAACCATTAGTTTGTCTTTTTCAGGCAAAATAGGTGAATTACATGGATAATTTGGGCAGGCTACCACAACACCAGCTTTCAGTAATGTTTCAAACACAGGGATAATTCCCTTTTCAGGATATTGTCGTTTGCATGGTCTGTATTCAGATTTAGGAGTTACTTGAAGTGGAGTAACTCCATCTATGAGCCCGACATCATATGGGGACGTTGCCCACAATTGTGAGGGAATTGCACTGAATTTTGAGTCTGACAAATGCAGATATGAGGGAGTTGCAGCGATCAATTCATGAATACTGCAATCTACCGTCAGAGAATTCTGAAACTGGTATGCAGTGACGCGCAGAGAGGGAGAATATCTGGATAATTCCCCACTCTGTTCCCAGTCCGTGGTGTCCAAACACAATTTCACCCATGGTCCCGTGTCCTCCCATTTTTTATTAGAGGCTTTGCACAGTGACACATGGGGTGCACTTCCCGCAATGGAATAGAAATAATTTTGTTCTGAGCTCAATTCTACAGACAATGCACAGAAATCGCGACCAACTAAAACAACGTAGTATTTATTACGGAAGTACCATACCAATTCTTTTCAAATTCCCAATCTCTATCCTGACTGATACGTGCCGTTACATGTAGTTGTGACTCTGTCAGTCTGTCACCATTACCTAACCGCTGACTGCGAGCCATTTCAATGGCTTTTGCTGTGACTGGGCATCTCTCCAGATCCCAGGCATAGAAAAACATTTCTGTATTTTCTGCCGTAGCAGCTCTGTCAATTGTTAAACCATCATCAGTACACTGTACAAGCAGTCCTAGTTTACACAGTAAATCTCTACCTAGCAGGTTTTCCGGACATACAGGGGAGTATAAGAAAGTTATTTTTTAACCTATTTTTCAATAACTGTAAATATTTATATTGTGGTACCACCTCCAGCATCTTGGCTGAGCATTGTTTTACCACTAAAAAGCGGGAGCTTTGAGCTCCATAAATTAGCTGCTATTACAGACCTACAAGCTCCTGTATCCACAATGAAGTCTACCGCTCGCCCATCGATTTTTAATGACCATAGTGGTAGAGCAGAGTGATACTCACCACTGTCCACATACGTCTTTTCCTCTCCAGCAAAACATCATTGTTCTTATAATCCATTTTGACCCCATGGGTTTTGGAAAGTGATGTTCTCCGCAGGGGGCCAATTATTGAGGTTAGGGGGATTTTTACATCCACAAGCCCAATGTCTCCTCTGTCCACAATTGCAGAAAACATCAGAATCTCCGTTGGGATTGGATCCCTGTTGGTTCCAGCCTTTTCGGCCGCTACCTCCACGACCTCTTCCGCGACCCCTCTGGTGTTGCTGCTCTCCGCGGGCACCGATTCGGTCAGGCTGGTAGGATTGGAGCTGAGAACTCACTTTGTCGCGTTTCCTCCTCCCCTTGTTATCCGTCTCATGGTCTTGTTCCTCGCAATGGATGGCGTGCAGGAGAACATCTTTTAGCCACCTGTTTTGCCAGCCAACGCAGGAGGCTTTAGTAGCAATCCCCAGCAGTTTCTCCAGCCCATTCAGGAAACAGTGGGTCAATTGGGTCTCGTACGTCGTAAGGGCATCGTTGTTATCCGGTTTCTCCATTCCACTGTGCATGTCAAACTTCTCTGTAAGTCTCTCAAGAAAATCATTAACACAGCTGTTCAGGCTCCGATGCAAGTGGCTGCTTCAGTGCGGGCAGGCCGCACGCGATGCCACTTTTGGAGTGTGGCGGGCTAGTCAGGTGTATGGTAGGTAGTTTACCTATCCCTTCTGTTAACTGTCCTGTGGAGTCTGCGCCGGCTGACTGAGGCTGCTGGACGGTCCGCTCCTCCCGTTGCTCCGCTGGATGATGAAGGCAGAGTAGAGCTGGAATCTGCTGTAGCAGCAACTCTGGAATCCCCCGCCTGAGCAGGGGGCTGTGGGAGCCCTTCGGTCCGCTGCAATCTGTTGATAGTAAGCTGGAGGACAAGCTGAGCAGTCTAGCTCCAGGTCAATTTTGTATATACTTGCGAGCTGTCTTACATCGGGATACAGAGAGCTACAGGAATGCATAACAGGAGTCGACACTGAAATGTCTTGTTTCAGTTTCTCCTCCGAAAATTTAGTTTTGTCTTCTTTTTTAGATTGTTTTCCCCGTTTTAATTTTGACTCTTTATCCCACATCTCTACCGCACTCCAGTCAGGTTTCCATTTACTTTTATTCTTTTTATTTTTAAGCTCGTATGCTCGCAGCCGCGTTCTTAGGTTATCAATCTGACCTGGGCTGAAAGTGACTTTTTCGGGAAAACCTAATTTTTCCCATTTAACATACTGGTGTGTGGCTGCCGGACCACATTTGTCATGCATTATTTTTATTGGACCCGAAAATTCGGGATCCTGCGCTTTCGAATTGCTCAAACCCATTTTCAAGTGTTTGCCCCACTACCAGGCTATGCCGTATTACTTATAAGGTTTTAGCTGGTGTATCACACACACCAATTTGAATCAGAATCAGTTTCAAATTCTTTTTAGTTTAATGGTCCGTGGAAACCATTTTACAAAGCTTTGTTTTATATATTACTGGTCCAACTAAATCATCCTTAGCTATTGACAATATGTGAATCCACATTGCAAGATCTTTATATTATATCTATTTTATCTGCCCATGGGAAGGAGCGCACGCCGGCCTCCTTAGTTTGAATCACTCCCGCAGAGTGATGAACCCGTCGGCCCCTAAGTCAAACTTTACCTAGACGAGCACCATATAGGTCCCGTACGAGCACCATAAGAGGCCTCGTGAGGCACGCCGGCCTCTTAGAGCGAGTTTGTTATAGCCTCACCTGTGGTTCTTTTTCTTAGGATTGCGTATTGATCACTCCAAACAACCACCGTCCTCTTTTCAGGTCAGGTCGCCGCCGTCCTTTCGTTAGGTAACTGATTACAGTAGCCGGTTGAAGGGTTGCAGCTTCGGGGTCCCAGACTCCCGGCAGTGCGCACTGTCTACTCCTTTCCCGATTGGAGAGGGGTCTGTACTGGAGAAAAATCAAGCTAGCAATCCCATCCTCGTCGCCAAATAATGTGGTGGAAATTTCACCTCTCAACCCACTGTGAAGCGAAATCTGTATCCAACAGAAACCACAACAAACTCGCTCTAAAATATTAATCAGTTTATTTGCGGATAAACCAATTATGAGAGAGTCCTTTCTCAGCTCTCTAATGATCAGGAAGTACACAAGACATTTATAACTTTTTTACAGGCTATGTCACAGAGGGCGGACTCTATGTATAATATCACAGTTACAGAGAAAGACATTTAGCTGACAACCTAAGTTTAATAGTATTGAGTCTCCAGATAATTTCTGACCTTGCCATCATATCAGAATGTTCTAGCAGGCTTTCACTAACAATAACATAGGCTGCCTGTTTTCCTCTAAGAGGGACAGACACAGAGAGAACCGGTTTGATCCAGCTCATGTGCTGACTGAAAACTATTAATTAACATACATCCCTAAATTAACACACACATTGTGAATAAGAAAATGGCTATCACAGCGCGCACACTCACGGTGTGATTCGTCTTTCTCCCCCAGGTCTCGACTTCCCCAGGTGGTACCGTTTCGGGACAGCAAACTGACCCGCATCCTGCAGGGCTTCTTCAGCGGGCGGGGCCGCTCCTGCAGGGTGGTTAACATCAACCACTGTGCCTCCACCTATGACGAGACCCTGCAGGCCCTCAAGTTCTCCGCCATCGGCACGCAAGTAAGGCTTGCGGCTCGCCGTCTGCGGCCACCACCTCGCAAAACCTTTAGTCATCCCAGCTCCAGCCATCACTGTTTCATCCTAGACCCCAGGGAGGGGGGCTTCAAGAGGTTCTGGATAGAAGAATTTAAGCCGGTTTTGAGAGGCTTGTAACCCCATATGTTCCTTTTCTCTTAGCGTGGCTGAAATCGCTATGGTACGTTGGGTTTTTTCCATGCGCTGTGGTAGCAGTAGCACCACGGTATATATATATATTTTTTTTTAGCAGGAGTGTTCACCCAGCGCCCTGGCAAAATGAATTAGTGTTTCCCATCAGTGACTAAATAACAAAGCCTGATTAGCGAGTCCGGTCATATAATTTAATCATCCCCTATATTTGTTGGCTGAATAAGTTCTCGACCAGAACACGACTATAAAACCAGACCAACCATACCATAATCACCTTGGTGCAGTTTCACCTTTGACCCCTGATTTCTTGTGCCGTCTCAGCTGGTCCACGGTCCATCCACCAAGACGCGAGTGGCCTACATCAAAGGAGAGGAACTGCCACGCCGGCAATGGACACTGCTGAACCGCCTGCGAACTGGGGTCGGACGCTTCAAAGCATCCATGCGAAAATGGGGCCTGGCGGACGGAGCAGCGTGTGAGTGTGGGGAGCCTGAGCAGACCGCTGACCACATAATCACCACCTGTCCCCTGTATAAACCACCCTCGGAGGCCGGCCTCTTCGATGTGGGTCCTGAGACGAGGGAGTGGCTGTACGCTACTGATCTGGACATCTGATGATGACACACGAAAGAAGAAGAAGCCTACATCCTTTCCCTGCTGCGAGAGACTGCACAGAAAACCAACGAGAGCGTGCTGACTGAGGAGGAGGAGGAGGACAGCAATGAGGAAGAGGGAGACATCACTATGTTTGACTGTGAGGTCAGTCCTTCTCTGCACCATTCTCTTTGTGAACCCGCCATGTTAAATCCAGTTGAGTTCCATATTGTATTTGATATCTAAGGAAAGCAGGTTATGGTTGGCACTCTGACTGAGGCAGGGCACTCATTGGTGGGTTTGTCACTGAGAGGAGGACTCCAGGACAGTGATGGGTTGTTTCCCCCTGCGGTCTCCAGGCCTCCTGCGGGCCATCGACGTGCTGAAAGGGGAGGTCCAGAGGCAACGGCAGCAGCAGGAGGAGCTCGAGGCTCGCGTGAGGGAGCAGGTGTGCAGCGAAATGATGGAGATCATCACACGCATGGAGACGAAGATTGTGCTGATAGTAGCAAAGAGCTTCAATGTGACAGCTTCCTTGAGAATTTGTTTATGCATGTTAATCTTTTTGTCATTTTTTAATGTTCTTGTCACTCTGTTAGTTGACAGAGGAAATTTAAGTTGAAATGTTCAAAAAAAACGGATCGTCGTAGCTTTCTGATGAGAGATATTTCATTAGATTCAGTTATAACATATATCTACCAAATGTTATTTTATTGCTACTGGAATACGCAAAATCATTATTTTATATTTACCCAACAGACAAATACTCATCAGATCATAAAACATTTTAATCAATAAACCCAACGGGAGCATAGTTTTTGTTTTTATCAGCCAGGTGTTGCTTGAGGAAGGGCATAACTTTAAAGAGATTTATGTGGAAATCTCTGGATGTAGCATCTGAATCCGGAGTATAATCACCGTCTTTGCACAAATTCTTGACCCCAAAGCTGACTATTCCAACCTATCAAGGAAAAGAGTTGCAAAGATGGAATTAAATCAGAAGTCTATGAATACTTTACCTTAGTCACAAGGCTAATACCGCTGAAATACCACAGGTAAAGCATTCAGGTTTCGCCATAAGAGAACACGCTCAAATTATAAATAAGAGCTATCATGCTTCAATTTGTACCCTTAATTTATCATTTAAAACCAAAAATGTCAAAAACGGAACTCTTAATAATTTGTAGATTTGGATTACTAACTGACACTTTTATGATCTGTACCCTTGAATTACAAAATATGCTTCTGGTTAATAATGTGAGGGTATAATTTTTTAAAATTAGGGCTCCAATCATCAGTAAATTGTGTGATAAAAGGGCAGTTCACCCAAAAATACAATTTTGAGATGTGTCTACATAGTCAGAGTGCTATCTATCCATCCAGGTAGTTTTGCTGAGAACTGAATAGTTTAGTAGAAATCCATTGCAGCTCACCGTGATATCACCCTGATTGAACGGACCTCAACAAGTTTTTTGGCACTCAAAGCGGCAAATGTACATTTGAAAAAATCAACAGCAATGTTTCTTTCTAAATATAATGACTCACGAACAACTACAGAACTTGTTGTGCATGTTTTTTCCCCCAAAAGCTTTCTACAGAAGTACGCCAACTGCGTATATACAAAGTCTTAACCAAAACACAGCAGTATTCTGGGGCTAAGTCAACACAGTGTGCCCTAGATTACTGGGGTGCTTTGGTTGAAACTTTGCGCGATAAGACGCTGCTGTTGATTTTTTTGAATGTACATTTTTTTGGCACGTGGATGGAAAGATAGCACTCGGTATGTACAAACATATCAACATGTAATTTTTGGGTGAACTGCCCCACTGCACACACACTCATACCTATGAGTCTCCAATTATTCTAACAGGTATATTTACTGCCCCACTGCACACACACTCATACCTATGAGTCTCCAATTATTCTAACAGGTATATTTACTGCCCCACTGCACACACACTCATACCTATGAGTCTCCAATTATTCTAACAGGTATATTTACTGCCCCACTGCACACACACTCATACCTATGAGTCTCCAATTATTCTAACAGGTATATTTACTGCCCCACTGCACACACACTCATACCTATGAGTCTCCAATTATTCTAACAGGTATATTTACTGCCCCACTGCACACACACTCATACCTATGAGTCTCCAATTATTCTAACAGGTATATTTACTGCCCCACTGCACACACACTCATACCTATGAGTCTCCAATTATTCTAACAGGTATATTTACTGCCCCACTGCACACACACTCATACCTATGAGTCTCCAATTATTCTAACAGGTATATTTACTGCCCCACTGCACACACACTCATACCTATGAGTCTCCAATTATTCTAACAGGTATATTTACTGCCCCACTGCACACACACTCATACCTATGAGTCTCCAATTATTCTAACAGGTATATTTACTGCCCCACTGCACACACACTCATACCTATGAGTCTCCAATTATTCTAACAGGTATATTTACTGCCCCACTGCACACACACTCATACCTATGAGTCTCCAATTATTCTAACAGGTATATTTACTGCCCCACTGCACACACACTCATACCTATGAGTCTCCAATTATTCTAACAGGTATATTTACTGCCCCACTGCACACACACTCATACCTATGAGTCTCCAATTATTCTAACAGGTATATTTACTGCCCCACTGCACACACACTCATACCTATGAGTCTCCAATTATTCTAACAGGTATATTTACTGCCCCACTGCACACACACTCATACCTATGAGTCTCCAATTATTCTAACAGGTATATTTACTGCCCCACTGCACACACACTCATACCTATGAGTCTCCAATTATTCTAACAGGTATATTTACTGCCCCACTGCACACACACTCATACCTATGAGTCTCCAATTATTCTAACAGGTATATTTACTGCCCCACTGCACACACACTCATACCTATGAGTCTCCAATTATTCTAACAGGTATATTTACTGCCCCACTGCACACACACTCATACCTATGAGTCTCCAATTATTCTAACAGGTATATTTACTGCCCCACTGCACACACACTCATACCTATGAGTCTCCAATTATTCTAACAGGTATATTTACTGCCCCACTGCACACACACTCATACCTATGAGTCTCCAATTATTCTAACAGGTATATTTACTGCCCCACTGCACACACACTCATACCTATGAGTCTCC
Organism: Ilyophis sp. 1 JC-2022; assembly: GCA_022702515.1. Lineage (NCBI taxonomy): Eukaryota > Metazoa > Chordata > Actinopteri > Anguilliformes > Synaphobranchidae > Ilyophis > Ilyophis sp. 1 JC-2022. The sequence goes on from CM040401.1 coordinate 12,028,857, forward strand.
AATTATTCTAACAGGTATATTTACTGCCCCACTGCACACACACTCATACCTATGAGTCTCCAATTATTCTAACAGGTATATTTACTGCCCCACTGCACACACACTCATACCTATGAGTCTCCAATTATTCTAACAGGTATATTTACTGCCCCACTGCACACACACTCATACCTATGAGTCTCCAATTATTCTAACAGGTATATTTACTGCCCCACTGCACACACACTCATACCTATGAGTCTCCAATTATTCTAACAGGTATATTTACTGCCCCACTGCACACACACTCATACCTATGAGTCTCCAATTATTCTAACAGGTATATTTACTGCCCCACTGCACACACACTCATACCTATGAGTCTCCAATTATTCTAACAGGTATATTTACTGCCCCACTGCACACACACTCATACCTATGAGTCTCCAATTATTCTAACAGGTATATTTACTGCCCCACTGCACACACACTCATACCTATGAGTCTCCAATTATTCTAACAGGTATATTTACTGCCCCACTGCACACACACTCATACCTATGAGTCTCCAATTATTCTAACAGGTATATTTACTGCCCCACTGCACACACACTCATACCTATGAGTCTCCAATTATTCTAACAGGTATATTTACTGCCCCACTGCACACACACTCATACCTATGAGTCTCCAATTATTCTAACAGGTATATTTACTGCCCCACTGCACACACACTCATACCTATGAGTCTCCAATTATTCTAACAGGTATATTTACTGCCCCACTGCACACACACTCATACCTATGAGTCTCCAATTATTCTAACAGGTATATTTACTGCCCCACTGCACACACACTCATACCTATGAGTCTCCAATTATTCTAACAGGTATATTTACTGCCCCACTGCACACACACTCATACCTATGAGTCTCCAATTATTCTAACAGGTATATTTACTGCCCCACTGCACACACACTCATACCTATGAGTCTCCAATTATTCTAACAGGTATATTTACTGCCCCACTGCACACACACTCATACCTATGAGTCTCCAATTATTCTAACAGGTATATTTACTGCCCCACTGCACACACACTCATACCTATGAGTCTCCAATTATTCTAACAGGTATATTTACTGCCCCACTGCACACACACTCATACCTATGAGTCTCCAATTATTCTAACAGGTATATTTACTGCCCCACTGCACACACACTCATACCTATGAGTCTCCAATTATTCTAACAGGTATATTTACTGCCCCACTGCACACACACTCATACCTATGAGTCTCCAATTATTCTAACAGGTATATTTACTGCCCCACTGCACACACACTCATACCTATGAGTCTCCAATTATTCTAACAGGTATATTTACTGCCCCACTGCACACACACTCATACCTATGAGTCTCCAATTATTCTAACAGGTATATTTACTGCCCCACTGCACACACACTCATACCTATGAGTCTCCAATTATTCTAACAGGTATATTTACTGCCCCACTGCACACACACTCATACCTATGAGTCTCCAATTATTCTAACAGGTATATTTACTGCCCCACTGCACACACACTCATACCTATGAGTCTCCAATTATTCTAACAGGTATATTTACTGCCCCACTGCACACACACTCATACCTATGAGTCTCCAATTATTCTAACAGGTATATTTACTGCCCCACTGCACACACACTCATACCTATGAGTCTCCAATTATTCTAACAGGTATATTTACTGCCCCACTGCACACACACTCATACCTATGAGTCTCCAATTATTCTAACAGGTATATTTACTGCCCCACTGCACACACACTCATACCTATGAGTCTCCAATTATTCTAACAGGTATATTTACTGCCCCACTGCACACACACTCATACCTATGAGTCTCCAATTATTCTAACAGGTATATTTACTGCCCCACTGCACACACACTCATACCTATGAGTCTCCAATTATTCTAACAGGTATATTTACTGCCCCACTGCACACACACTCATACCTATGAGTCTCCAATTATTCTAACAGGTATATTTACTGCCCCACTGCACACACACTCATACCTATGAGTCTCCAATTATTCTAACAGGTATATTTACTGCCCCACTGCACACACACTCATACCTATGAGTCTCCAATTATTCTAACAGGTATATTTACTGCCCCACTGCACACACACTCATACCTATGAGTCTCCAATTATTCTAACAGGTATATTTACTGCCCCACTGCACACACACTCATACCTATGAGTCTCCAATTATTCTAACAGGTATATTTACTGCCCCACTGCACACACACTCATACCTATGAGTCTCCAATTATTCTAACAGGTATATTTACTGCCCCACTGCACACACACTCATACCTATGAGTCTCCAATTATTCTAACAGGTATATTTACTGCCCCACTGCACACACACTCATACCTATGAGTCTCCAATTATTCTAACAGGTATATTTACTGCCCCACTGCACACACACTCATACCTATGAGTCTCCAATTATTCTAACAGGTATATTTACTGCCCCACTGCACACACACTCATACCTATGAGTCTCCAATTATTCTAACAGGTATATTTACTGCCCCACTGCACACACACTCATACCTATGAGTCTCCAATTATTCTAACAGGTATATTTACTGCCCCACTGCACACACACTCATACCTATGAGTCTCCAATTATTCTAACAGGTATATTTACTGCCCCACTGCACACACACTCATACCTATGAGTCTCCAATTATTCTAACAGGTATATTTACTGCCCCACTGCACACACACTCATACCTATGAGTCTCCAATTATTCTAACAGGTATATTTACTGCCCCACTGCACACACACTCATACCTATGAGTCTCCAATTATTCTAACAGGTATATTTACTGCCCCACTGCACACACACTCATACCTATGAGTCTCCAATTATTCTAACAGGTATATTTACTGCCCCACTGCACACACACTCATACCTATGAGTCTCCAATTATTCTAACAGGTATATTTACTGCCCCACTGCACACACACTCATACCTATGAGTCTCCAATTATTCTAACAGGTATATTTACTGCCCCACTGCACACACACTCATACCTATGAGTCTCCAATTATTCTAACAGGTATATTTACTGCCCCACTGCACACACACTCATACCTATGAGTCTCCAATTATTCTAACAGGTATATTTACTGCCCCACTGCACACACACTCATACCTATGAGTCTCCAATTATTCTAACAGGTATATTTACTGCCCCACTGCACACACACTCATACCTATGAGTCTCCAATTATTCTAACAGGTATATTTACTGCCCCACTGCACACACACTCATACCTATGAGTCTCCAATTATTCTAACAGGTATATTTACTGCCCCACTGCACACACACTCATACCTATGAGTCTCCAATTATTCTAACAGGTATATTTACTGCCCCACTGCACACACACTCATACCTATGAGTCTCCAATTATTCTAACAGGTATATTTACTGCCCCACTGCACACACACTCATACCTATGAGTCTCCAATTATTCTAACAGGTATATTTACTGCCCCACTGCACACACACTCATACCTATGAGTCTCCAATTATTCTAACAGGTATATTTACTGCCCCACTGCACACACACTCATACCTATGAGTCTCCAATTATTCTAACAGGTATATTTTGGACTGTGAGGGGAAACCCAGACGGACATGGGAAGAACATGCAAACTCAACATAGAGGAGCCCCTGGCCGGGATTCGAACTCAGCAGCTTCTTGCTGCGAGGCGACATTGCTACATTGCTAAAGTATACTTAATTATTCATTATTCTTTGATAGGTACAAACCCCAATTCCAATAAAGTTGCACATAAAGGCAGAAAGCAGTGATCAAATTTATCGATTTTTGTAAATATAAACTAATTCTGAATTTGATGCCTGCAACACGTTTACCTGTGGAATGTTCCAAACAGGTGTTTTTTGGAACGTGTTACAGGCATCAAATTCGGAATTAGCGTATATTTACAAAAATCAATAAAGTTGATAAGGTAAAACATTAAGTATCTTATTTTTGTGCTGTTTTCAATTAAATATATGTTAAAAAAAAAAAAGTACAAATCACTGCTTTCTGCTTTTATGTGCATTTTACATACTGTCCCAACTTTTGTGGAATTGGGGTTTGTATATTTTGCAAAGGTACACCTTTGCATTTTTAAATTACAGTGGAAAACCTCTTTTACAGCCACTCTGAACACTTACTTGGATGAGTCGTCTTCTCCGCTCCATAAATAAAGGTCCACCAGTCACCTGTAAGCAAACAGGGACAAGCATACATTCACATTTACTTACAGACACAACCACATGCAAGCACACACACACATAAATACATACGCACACATGCACACAAACGTATATACACAGATGCAGACACACACACACACATGTACACATGCCCAAATACCCATGTACACTTTGGTCTGTGCATTGCTGTGCTGAACAAACTGTCTAGACTGCTATTTGTATTTTTCACTGATAAAATACAGACGATGTTCCTGCACCTCATGTGTTAACGGACACCCTGGGTGAATGCTACCTATACTCAGCCTAACCAGCCACCATTCTTATTGAACAAAAAGAGAAAGCCTTTCTGAATAATTACTAAAGAAAAACAGTAACTCATTCTGTTCTAAGTGATTTCTACAGAAGCCAAACACAATGCTAGGCAATATTTCAACCTGTCATTACTGCTCCAGTGACTAATGGTTAGGTTACCTTTGCAGGCGACATGATCTGTCTCATGCTCAATCCCCCCCGTACACAAGAAGTTGTCAGTAACCATATCCTTGATGTCTTTTATGTCCGCATCTTCGGCCTTGGTAATATCTTTAATACAATTGGGCCTCTGCAGCAGTAGAGAAGGGTACAGGTAGGCAACATGTCAGAAAAATTACAAGCAGCTACAAAAAATAACACATTCTCTACATGATACTTTGTCAGCCAAGTCTACTGATATAGGACATGGCAAGCATTGACATTCATTCTCAAGTAACTTATTCTCCATTTATAGGCAATGGACTGTCCTTTAGCAAGTGAATATGCCGGTACCAGAAGTTACAGTAGTCACACTCAAACCAAACAATATAAATTCTCCATTTATGGTCATTGCATTGTACACACAAACGCACACACAGACACACATCAGAATATTCACGCATGTATACTAACGTACATCAGAGGAGGCCCGTCCTCAAGAAATTGAAGGGGGAAAAAAATCTATACAGTATATACAAAAATAATTCAATAAAAAATAACAGCTTCAACTAAATCACTGTCATATCCATTTCTAAAATGCACCTCTTTTGCTAATGGTTAAAAAGTCCACCGCGGCCACTAGTGCAATGGAAAAATGTAGCAGGAGGCCACGGTTTTCTAGTTCTCAGTCGCCCTCAATAAACGTCCATTCAAATGTAACCTCGTATCGCAGCTTGTGCTCTCCTATCTTTTACATAGCAAAAATGACATATATGGAGGACAAGCTCCCTAACACCGTCACACCTATTAGCCTTAGGAATAAAAAATTGATATACTGTACATTCAATTAAAGTATGGGAGGGGTTGATCAAGTGTCACGATGCATGCAAGGCCATCATGCTGTACTCAGTTCAGTTGTAGAGTGTAAGATTTCATGAAAGATACTGAGATGCTTGTGGAAAAAATGTAGTTGCAAATATATACTCTTTAAATTGGGGTAATATGCTGATAAGTAGAGGTAGTAGGAGTTATTTGTGTTATTCATTTGGAGGAGCTTGGCAAAAGAACATATTTTTTCCTATTTATATACAGTCTGGGGCTGCATTCGAATAGTCAAATTAGTGCAAAGAAGGATCCTTTAGATCGCATGAACCGGGCAGCCATGCTAAGGACCGTTCGAATTTCTTATATTGAGAAGGAAAGAAGCTTCACAATTCCTTTTATCCGTCTTTTAACAAAGGATGCTCTGGACTATCCTTTTCAGAAGGAAGGTAGTATTAGTGCCCCACAATGCAATGCCGTCAATGTTTTAATAAGCATCTGAGTTTTCCGGAACCTACCGAATTCAAACAACAAGACGAACATCTGAGAAATGCCTGAAATCTAAATGTGAATAGCTAGTAGGCCTATTGTTGGTTAGTATTGGCTTATAATAGAAAGTAAACAAACAATGACACAATCAGACAATACACCAAATTTATTAAGAGCCTAAATTTCGCGGAGATAAAACGAACAGTTCAAGTGAAATGCAGACGGCAATAATGCGCCTTTTGTCGTAATTTTTAAATTTTTGGAGTTCGCTATGTTGAACAGTCACGTCAATACGATTGGACGTCGCACCACGATGCAAGGTAGAGAAGGAGGTTCGAATTCCAGTTACGCTAGATTCCTTGTAAATCTTTCCTTGATCCTCATAACGTTTTCTGGGGAGGTCAAGAAAAAGTTGCAAGGAAAGGAAAAAGGAGCTATTCGAATGCAGCCTGATTTTTTAAGACACTACTGTCACGTCTCGTGCCTCCACGTCCTAGTCTTGCTCTGGATTTTTTGTTTATTTGTATTTTCTATCTGCTAGTCCGTTCCGTGTTTTCCCTTTCTCCCTCCATTTTGTGTCTCCGCTTTCCTGCACCTGAATTGTGTTTTTTTATTTGTTTCGTCTCACCTGTTCCTCGTTGTTTCTTCGTTAGTTTGGTATTTAGTCTCCTCCGTTTCTGTGCTCTGTGCCAGATCGTCTTGTGCCCTGCATTTGTGCTTGTCTCACTACTTTCCAGTGTTTTTGATTCTTTCCTGTTCCCTGCCTGCTCCTCGTTCCAGTGTCCAGTCCTGTGTACCTGTCCAGTTCCTGTTCTCCTGCCTGTCCAGCCTGCTCCTGTCCTGCTTGGAACTGACCACAAGCCTGCCTTACCTGCATTATCCTAGCCATCTACAAATGCACGTTTAGCTATCTAGCTATCCAAATAACTTAACTAAGACATAATCACAGCAGGGGGCTTGTATCACTGTGTACTTTGTACCATTTTTATTTCAGTAAATACATTCCAGCCGTGGGGGGTTCCAGATAGAATTTGCGATGCGCACGTAAAAACGTTCGCTCCACTCATTCTTTGTTGGTCAGTTGCTGACCACTGGAGCAACTCATGAAGGTGAGAGTGAATAAATAGTACGACTAATATCAGTGCCAGGTAGCTATACAACATTATGTTCTAACAAACTTCAGTATGCCTTTAACTAGAGTCCCTTGATAGAGAGAGTAGCGACAACTCACGATTTGACGCCATTTTGAGTCCATTCAGTGCGGAGCCGCCGTATGGCGCTAGTGCATTGAACCGTGTATTCCATTATGTTCTCTATGTATGAGAGATGGGAATGGTCTTTTCCATGTTGATAATGAACAAATTATATGAAGATGACAAAATAGAAGATTTATGACAACTAAGAGCCATATGATAAAGAAGAAAATCACAGAGCTGGTTGTGATTTAACAGTCACAGACATTTAGAACCATGACAAAGAAGGAATTAACTAGACAGGTACTCGAAATGAACCTGCGAATTACAAATAGGAACACGTTGGATAGTGGTGCAATGTGATATTTTTTTAATGCTAAACTAGATGCCGTGCATGCCAAAGGGGGAAAATAAATCTTTGGTATAACTAGGGATGTTCCTAACGACTAATTTCCGACGGTTAAACGGAAATTTCAACTTAGACTAGTCGACGAAAAAATATTGCGTATATTATAAGAGCCATTTGAAACCGTTAATCACATACTTCAATAACCAAATCGTATTTTAAATGCGGCTGAAATGTGTGGCACTTTGCGCCTTGCATTATGAACATTGCACATTATCCAACAAACCATGACAACAACTCACTAAATATAAGTTAACAAATAACATTAATTGAAAACAATATTCAACGTAACAAAACATTTTTAGGAAACGTGCCTGATTATTACAACGGCATTTTCATTGGGTGAACGCGATCGCATAGCAAATACAGTAAAAAATAATAATCGGTCATCGGAAAAACTACCAATAATAGGCCCACAAAAAAATAACAATTAGGCCTACTGATTGACTTGACATTAGATTAGTTTTATTGGCCTATTCAACAACGCGATAGGCCTACTTACTCTTTCCATCTCGCTTGTTTAACTTGCAGGGCGAACAGGCTAATGCGTTGTTGTTTTTCTTCGTTTAAAATTGTTTAAAATTTCGTTTAATCGGGCGTTGTTAACATTAGTAACGGATGCTCGTTTTTTTTTTATAAAGCAACATTTGACCAGGAAAACATGACATTTCAGTGCAAATTATGTCAATATGTAATTTAAATGTGTACATTAATAAAAATAATGTTTAACCGACTAGTATTTCTGGTGCCGACTAGCGAGGGTAGCAACAGTCGACTAAACGCGCACATCCCTAGGTATAACCTACTCTTAAAAGCTAGGGTTTATTTATTTATTTATTTATTGCATTTCTTTACCCAGGGTATGCCCAAACAGTTAAAAACTGGTTTCCATTGGGGCCCTGCATTCATTTAAATACTACATACGTACTGTACTACATGCAATTAAAAATAAAAACCAAATTTAAATTTAACAAACACTCAAGCCGTCAAGGCATTACAAATATGTCCATAATTTTCTTAATTACGCATGGAAAGGTAGAGGGTGTTTTCTCTCGTCTTAAACCATACTCCATAATAATGACATCACAAAAGTACAAATATGTGCATGTTAATTCAATACGCATATGAGACCATTACCACTGACCTGGCAGAGAACTGAGGAAGAAGTTGCTTTCCATCCAACACGACTGACTCTGTTCTCCCAGATTTCCCGTCTTTTTGCATCTGATGGAAATCTATATACCTTGAATCCCTTCTCCGTTCTATTTGTGCACCCACAAGCGCTACAACCTGTCATTTTGTCGTAAAATCGATATGCGTCCGATCCCGATCCTGTCCGCGATGGACTCAAAATGGCTCCACGCAATCACGTGACTAGATTTTTTCGGACCCTCTATGTCGCTACTCTCTCTATCAAGGGACTCTACCTTTAACTATGTACGGTGGCCCCCTAGTGGTGAGTTGTCGATGTCCCAATTATACAGTTGCGACCACTATTATTGGCACCCCTGGTAAAGATGAGTAAAAAGGGTTATAAAATGTATTTTGGTGAATTAGCTTAATCTCACACTGGAAAAAAATAAAAAATCCAACCTTTAATTGAAGTAAATTTATTATGAGAAAAAAAATTCCCTCAAGAAATTATTATTTTTAACAAAACCATGTTGGCCACAATTATTGGCACCCCTGCATTTAAATATAAAATAAAGTAATAATTTTTTATATTTGGTTGGATATCCTTTGCATGCCATGACTTCCTGATGTCTGTGACCCAACAACATAAAAAAACTAATATCTTATTATTATCTTATTTTTTGGTATTCTTATAAGCGATACTATAACATATCTGCATTTGAATTGATCTCTATTGGAATTGGGGGGTGGGACTACATTTAGCTGTAAATTACACTGGACTGGAATACATGGTTTGTAAAATGGCTGTAAGTCATCAAGGGTCTGAGGTATCAAACAAGCCTTAAACCATCACTCTGTTGCCAGATATCCAGTAGATATGGATGGATCACTTTAAGGGTTGTTTCTCCTGACAAATTTTCCTATTGAACATTATTCCTATTGAAACCATTCAAGTTATCCATCCATATCTACTGTATTTCTGGCAGCAGAGTGATGGTTTAAGGCTTGATTGATACGTCAGACCCTTGATGACTTAGAGCCATTTAGCCAACCATGTGTTCCATACTGTTCCAGTGTAATTTACAGCTACATCTAGACCCACCCCCAATTCCCATAGAGATCCATTCAAATGCAGAAAACCAGAAAATAAGATATCAAAAGTTTTTTGATGTTGTTGGATCACAGACATCAGGAAGTCATGGCATGCAAAGGATATGTGACTAAATATAAAACATTATTTTATTCTATATATTAATGCCATTTTTTGAGATTAAGATAATTCACCAAACTTAATTTTTTATAACCCTTTTTACTCATCTTTACCAGAGGTGCCAATAATAGTGGCCGCAACGGTAGTATTCACGTTTCTCTGAAATTATAACTTAAGAAAACCCCAAAATTCCGACGCAGGATTGTTAGCCAATGTTTGTTAAAATTTGCACTACAAAAGGGAATGTGTGCCATGTGGCACTAGCTAGACACTGCTGTCTACTAAATCTATTACTGATATGTGCTAGTGATATGCAATGTATGTATGTACAGATATGTATTTTTATCAGCCAAAAATATATTTATAGATATATAAATATATATTAAAAATGTTCATCAAACTATCATGAACATTTGGTTTAAAGTAATTGATAAGTCTTGGGAAAGTCATGGAAATCCATTGGTCAAAACGTGTATGAACCCTGTAGAGATTTTTTGTGTTTCTTTTTTTTTCTTCTACAGCTCCAAGCTGTATATATTGGTATTTATTTTCATATATATTGTTTAAGGACATTGAAGTCTTCTGAAAACTACACCTAAAACGTTTGCATTTTTCAAATCTGCAGAGTAATTCATTATTATACACACAGTCAATTTTGTAATTATGTACATTAGTCATCTTGGAACTTTGTTATTCAAATCAAGGTTTAATATTGGAACAATTTGACAGCTTGGTAGTTCAATTTTGTTTAATTTTAATTACAATTAGCTATATCTTTAATAGTTTGTTCCATTTAAGACATCACATTTAATCAAATTTTATGGGTTATTTTATGGGTTATTTTCACAAAAAAAGATCCGGGGGCCCCCCCTCACACTCCCACATACTTCACAAACATACTTCTGTCCTCACATGTTTCCAAACCCATCAGCCACCAGACGTACATGTACACGTACACACACACACACACACATGAGAATACACAAGCATGTGTACTAACGTTTGTACGTGTACTAACGTTTGTACATGTACAAACACAAGCGCACACATCAGAATATGCATGTGTACTAACGTATGTACATGCACACACAAACTCACACACACACCAGAATATTCACGCATGTGTACTAACGTTTTGGTGCAGCTTGATGGTAACATTTTTCCGTATTAATCCGTGAGAATCCATGAATTGGGCATGTTCAATATCCTTTCTCAACAGCAAGTCCTCTACACAGACAAGAATGCAACACAGTTTGTAGCTGTCTGTATTATCTGTGTGCTGGAAATATTTCTATATATAGCCATGCGTGGGTGTATGTGTGCCCTATGAATTATAATATAAATTGGAATTGACCCACTCCTGGCACACCCACATTTACTGGAACCTCACCATGTTCTTTGCATGTCGCCTTATCAGTTAGCTTCAGCATCCGATTAGTTTCTACCGTGCAGGGAATACAGATTGGTCTGAATAAGAAGATGGGAGAGTTGAATACAAACAGCATAAACTAGCATTAACACTGACTTGCCCCCCAAAATGGTTAATTATATGGTAGCTTTCTGCAGAAAGTTACCATATAATGAATACTTACAGACTTACAGATGTGCACAAACCTCTCTGAATACACCAAGATTAGGAGCAGGCTCTCCAGCCAGGTTCATCACTTTATACACATGTAAGGAGTCAGAAGCACTCCCCCAAGGTGAGATTTTAACCCGCACCTCTCACTCGTCCAAAGGCTCCAAAGACGAGCTTGTTGTTACCAGTCAGCTTAAAAATGTACCTTAGTCAAACCTCTCACTCATCCAAAGGTTCCAAAGATGAGCACGTTAGCTGTGAGCTAAAGGCCAAATCACCCTTAACTAAGAGTAACGTCGTTATTTTGAACGGGAGGGTTACGTAGCCAGAGAGTGTTGCGTAAAAAGGCCTTACCTTTACTGCTCCTCACCGTGCTTACTGGCTAACTAGCGGGTCCACCCGTTACGCACACTCCCCCCATAGACCTTAACAGTGCATCTCTTAGTAATCTGCTGGCAGGTTTCTGAGCTAGCGTCCCTGACATCACATTATTTATTTGCGTAGCACATTCCCTTTTAATGGGTGATATATTTTGTATTATGCCTGGACAACACAAAATATGATTTGTATAATATAACACAGCACACGTGTGAATGCTTGCCAATGTCTCTGCTATGTATTCCATTAAATAACAATGACATGCAGACATAGCACATCTTAGCAAATTTTACATTTCTGTGACAGTCAGCACTGAGGTGATGGTTTGTGGTCATGCCAGCAGTCATTTTTATTCTTTCACCTGGCTTGCGGTGTTATCTTCACATCTTCCTTCAGTTCGATGAGAGCGACATCATAGTCGTAAAACTCTTTTATTCCTTGATTATTCTTTGCCATGCTGTCGTAGGCTGGGTGGCGTATGAAACGTTTTATGGCCTTGTCTGACGGGAGATACAATTGCAGAGGATAAAGCAAGCCCACAGACACTCAGCTGTTGTCGTGCATGCATAACCGTGTTTGTTCCAGCTTTAAAATTAAATAGGTGTGCTGTACAGTACATCATTATCCATCATTACATTGTCATGTGAAAGGACTGGATATTGATAATGTAATAAGTGATCAGTTTCTGATATAGAATGACATGGCACAAAGTTTTGTGTGTATACATATGGAGCTTGAAACTGAACCTCCTTTACTGCCATCTTCAGAATCAGAATCAGAATCAGAATCCCTTTATTCGCCAAGTATTTACATACAAGGAATTTACTGTGGTTTATTGGTGCTACATAAACCAACATGAAACATAAAATAAAATAATATAATATAAAACATAAAACAAAACAAAACACAAAAACAAGTAGTGCAAGTAGTAGTGCAAAGTTTCAACCAATATAATATGATATATGCAAGATAAAAATAAAAAATAAAAAATATAAGTAAAAATAAAAATATAAATAAACAAGAAGTACAGTGGGAAGTAGGTAAGTGTAAAGTGTAAAGTGTCTATGAGGCGGGATAGAGTCTGTGTCTGTGTCGTAGGGGGTCCCGGGCCTTGTTGATAAGGCTAACTGCAGAAGGAAAGAAACTGTTTTTATGGCGAGAGGTTTTGGTCCTGATGGACCGCAGCCTCCTGCCAGAGGGAAGTGTTACAAACAGACTGTGACCGGGGTGAGAGGGGTCGGCCACAATCTTGCCTGCACGCCTCCGGGTCCTGGAGGCATACAGGTCCTGGAGAGATGGCAGGTTGCAGCCAATCACCCTCTCCGCAGAGCGGATGATACGCTGCAGTCTGCCCTTGTCCTTGGCAGTGGCAGCAGCGTACCAGATGGTGATGGAGAAGGTGAGGATGGTCTCGATGATGGCAGAGTAGAAGTGGACCATCATCGTCTTTGGCAGGTTGAACTTCTTCAGCTGCCGCAGGAAGAACAACCTCTGCTGGGCTTTTCCAGTGATGGAGCTGATGTTCAGCTCCCACTTGAGGTCCTGGGAGATGAAGGTTCCCAGGAAGCGGCAGGACTCCACAATGTTCACTGTGGAGTCTCTCAGGGAGATGGGGATGAGTGGGGCTGGGTTATTCCTGAAGTCCACCACTATCTCCACTGTCTTTGCAGCATTTAGCTCCAGGTTGTTCTGACTGCACCAGTCCGCCAGATGGTCGATCTCCCTCCTGTAGGCGGACTCATCCCCACCAGAGATGAGTCCGATGAGGGTGGTGTCGTCCGCGAACTTCAGGAGCTTGACAGACTGGTGACTGGAGGTGCAGTTGTTAGTGTACAGGGAGTATAGCACAGGGGAAATAACGCAGCCTTGGGGGGAACCGGTGCTGATGGTCCGGGAGTCAGAAATGTGTTTCCCCAGCCTCACGCGCTGCCTCCTGTCAGACAGGAAGTCTGTGATCCACCTGCAGGTGGAGTCAGGCACGCCCATGTGTAAGAGCTTGTCCTGTAGCAGAGATGGGATAATTGTGTTGAAGGCAGAGCTGAAGTCCACAAACAGGATCCTGGCATAGGTTCCTGCAGAGTCCAGGTGCTGGAGGATGAAGTGGAGGGCCAAGTTAACTGCATCGTCTACAGATCTGTTGGCTCTGTAGGCGAACTGCAGGGGGTCCAGGAGGGGGCCTGTGATGGATTTGAGGTGGGACAGCACAAGGCGCTCAAAGGACTTCATCACCACAGAGGTCAGGGCAACGGGTCTGTAGTCATTAAGTCCTGTGATCTTTGGCTTTTTAGGGACAGGGATGATAGTGGAGGACTTGACTCCTTTACTGCCATCTTCAATGGTGACCGTGACCAAATGTAATTTGTCCGTAATTTTGAAGCAGTGGGCAGCTGTCAGAATGAAACGGGGACTGACCAGAGCTCCCAGGCAGGAGGATCCTTCTTCACTCTCACGCTGGGTACAGTAAGTCCATGAAGAGAGTCAAACACTTCTCCAGTTTCACTGACCAGTCTATACCAGTGGTGAACATTATTCATCCACAATAATAAATTAATATTAACCTGAAAGCTGAAGGCACAGTAGTGTAGTACAAACTAGGGATAAACCCTGATACAACATTTACAAAGCTACACATAAATGTAGCAATAGATGGTCTTACAATAGAACAACATTTGCACAGCACATGTATTGGGGCGAATAATGGCTAATGTTTGGTTTGCAGAATATACGTATAATATACATGCTATGGAAATGCTGTGGGCTCCTTTTTGATGACCACTGGTATATATCTGAGATGGTAAAACAAACTATGCTTTTCTCAGAATTTTTTTTTTTTTTACATTAACCAGCACATTGTTCAAAATAGTAAAGTTGTACAGTTGTAACATAAGTTACAGCTGAAAATAGAAGATAAAACATATGTGCTTGGAATCATTTATATGCCGGAAATACTCACAGCAACTTTCACCTTTGCCATCCAAGGGTGCCTCCAGCGCCTGCTACTGTCAGTGCCCTTGTCATAATCCACTCCACAAACGCCCACACTGTCACTTTCATCTGCACAGAGCAAGAGAATGATCAACACTAAGATGTATACATGATGGCAGAATATGCACAGTACAATGGGGACACTGCATACCAGCAGAGTGGAGACACTGCATACCAGCAGAGTGGAGACACTGCAATACAACACAATGGGGACACTGCAAACCAGCAGAGTGGAGACACTGCATACCAGCAGAGTGGAGACACTGCATACCAGCAGAGTGGAGACACTGCATACCAGCAGAGTGGAGACACTGCATACCAGCAGAGTGGGGACATTGCATACCAGCAGAGTGGAGACACTGCATACCAGCAGAGTGGGGACACTGCATACCAGCAGAGTGGGGACACTGCATACCAGCAGAGTGGAGACACTGCATACCAGCAGAGTGGGGACACTGCATACCAGCAGAGTGGGGACACTGCAAACCAGCAGAGTGGAGACACTGCAAACCAGCAGAGTGGGGACACTGCAAACCAGCAGAGTGGAGACACTGCAAACCAGCAGAGTGGGGACACTGCAAACCAGCAGAGTGGGGACATTGCATACCAGCAGAGTGGAGACACTGCATACCAGCAGAGTGGGGACACTGCATACCAGCAGAGTGGAGACACTGCATACCAGCAGAGTGGAGACACTGCATACCAGCAGAGTGGAGACACTGCATACCAGCAGAGTGGGGACACTGCATACCAGCAGAGTGGGGACACTGCATACCAGCAGAGTGGGGACACTGCATACCAGCAGAGTGGGGACACTGCATACCAGCAGAGTGGGGACACTGCATACCAGCAGAGTGGGGACACTGCATACCAGCAGAGTGGAGACACTGCATACCAGCAGAGTGGAGACACTGCATACCAGCAGAGTGGAGACACTGCATACCAGCAGAGTGGAGACATTGCATACCAGCAGAGTGGAGACACTGCATACCAGCAGAGTGGGGACACTGCATACCAGCAGAGTGGGGACACTGCATACCAGCAGAGTGGGGACATTGCATACCAGCAGAGTGGGGACACTGCATACCAGCAGAGTGGGGACACTGCATACCAGCAGAGTGGAGACACTGCATACCAGCAGAGTGGAGACACTGCATACCAGCAGAGTGGAGACACTGCATACCAGCAGAGTGGAGACATTGCATACCAGCAGAGTGGAGACACTGCATACCAGCAGAGTGGGGACACTGCATACCAGCAGAGTGGGGACACTGCATACCAGCAGAGTGGGGACACTGCATACCAGCAGAGTGGGGACACTGCATACCAGCAGAGTGGGGACACTGCATACCAGCAGAGTGGGGACACTGCATACCAGCAGAGTGGGGACATTGCATACCAGCAGAGTGGGGACACTGCATACCAGCAGAGTGGGGACACTGCATACCAGCAGAGTGGGGACACTGCATACCAGCAGAGTGGGGACACTGCATACCAGCAGAGTGGAGACACTGCATACCAGCAGAGTGGGGACACTGCATACCAGCAGAGTGGAGACACTGCATACCAGCAGAGTGGGGACACTGCATACCAGCAGAGTGGGGACACTGCATACCAGCAGAGTGGGGACACTGCAAACCAGCAGAGTGGAGACACTGCAAACCAGCAGAGTGGGGACACTGCAAACCAGCAGAGTGGAGACATTGCATACCAGCAGAGTGGAGACACTGCATACCAGCAGAGTGGAGACACTGCATACCAGCAGAGTGGAGACACTGCATACCAGCAGAGTGGAGACACTGCATACCAGCAGAGTGGAGACACTGCATACCAGCAGAGTGGGGACACTGCATACCAGCAGAGTGGAGACACTGCATATCAGCAGAGTGGAGACACTGCATACCAGCAGAGTGGGGACACTGCATACCAGCAGAGTGGAGACACTGCATACCAGCAGAGTGGAGACATTGCATACCAGCAGAGTGGGGACACTGCATACCAGCAGAGTGGAGACACTGCATACCAGCAGAGTGGAGACACTGCATACCAGCAGAGTGGAGACACTGCATACCAGCAGTGGGGACACTGCATACCAGCAGAGTGGGGACACTGCATACCAGCAGAGTGGGGACACTGCATACCAGCAGAGTGGGGACACTGCATACCAGCAGAGTGGGGACACTGCATACCAGCAGAGTGGAGACACTGCATACCAGCAGAGTGGAGACACTGCATACCAGCAGAGTGGAGACACTGCATATCAGCAGAGTGGAGACACTGCATACCAGCAGAGTGGGGACACTGCATACCAGCAGAGTGGAGACACTGCATACCAGCAGAGTGGAGACATTGCATACCAGCAGAGTGGGACACTGCATACCAGCAGAGTGGAGACACTGCATACCAGCAGAGTGGAGACACTGCATACCAGCAGAGTGGAGACACTGCATACCAGCAGAGTGGGGACACTGCATACCAGCAGAGTGGAGACACTGCATACCAGCAGAGTGGAGACACTGCATACCAGCAGAGTGGAGACACTGCATACCAGCAGAGTGAAGACATTGCATACCAGCAGAGTGGAGACACTGCATACCAGCAGAGTGGGGACACTGCATACCAGCAGAGTGGAGACACTGCATACCAGCAGAGTGGAGACACTGCATACCAGCAGAGTGGAGACACTGCATACCAGCAGAGTGGAGACATTGCATACCAGCAGAGTGAAGACATTGCATACCAGCAGAGTGGAGACACTGCATACCAGCAGAGTGGGGACATTGCATACCAGCAGAGTGGAGACACTGCATACCAGCAGAGTGGGGACATTGCATACCAGCAGAGTGGAGACACTGCATACCAGCAGAGTGGAGACACTGCATACCAGCAGAGTGGAGACACTGCATACCAGCAGAGTGGAGACACTGCATACCAGCAGAGTGGAGACACTGCATACCAGCAGAGTGGAGACACTGCATACCAGCAGAGTGGGGACATTGCATACCAGCAGAGTGGAGACACTGCATACCAGCAGAGTGGAGACACTGCATACCAGCAGAGTGGAGACACTGCATACCAGCAGAGTGGTGACACTGCATACCAGCAGAGTGGAGACACTGCATACCAGCAGAGTGGGGACATTGCATACCAGCAGAGTGGGGACATTGCATACCAGCAGAGTGGAGACACTGCATACCAGCAGAGTGGGGACATTGCATACCAGCAGAGTGGAGACACTGCATACCAGCAGAGTGGAGACACTGCATACCAGCAGAGTGGAGACACTGCATACCAGCAGAGTGGGGACACTGCATACCAGCAGAGTGGAGACACTGCATACCAGCAGAGTGGAGACACTGGAAACCAGACACTAACAGACACTGCAAAACAAACTCATATGATAGATGGGCTAAAAAGGCATGTTTTTGTCCTCAAACACTTGTTATTATGTCTTTTGTTCTTATCTTACCCATCATTTGCTCCAGCATCTCCTCCATAGATTCTAGGCTTTTCATTTAAAAAAAATGTTGATCAGGCTTCTTTGACACGAGCTTGTTAATCTCCTCCTCATTAACATCATTGCCAATACCAAACACATAAATATCTGAGCACAAAGGGGAAGTAGAGAAAAAAAAACATGAAAGAAACATACATGTGCTGTACTCATAGATGTTTGCAACAGTTTCCCACTGCAGTTAAACAAACATGTAAGGCAACATATAAAATATAATAAATATAACAAATAATTACTATTTATTTTGTATTTTATTAACAGTACAACTTTGAATTTGAGATTGAGGTGATGCAGTGGCAGAGAGAAGATTTTGTAACTAACTACTGTTTTAACAAGGAAACTGAAGAGACTTTTCCACAATATACAGGAGATGCAGCCCCATAATGTAACATGTAACCAAAGAGACTACTGAAGAAAACGGAGTGTTGATATGCTAACCCAGAAACTCGTCCCGATTGTCCGCAATGTTCAGCATTGACTTGAGTTTTGCTACTTTGTGCACTGCACTCCCACTAGTGTTGGTATTTCCTACAGGAGAAGACAGATGATCAAAATACTTAACTTAACTTTTTTATTTAAAAAATTGCAAAAGAAGCATAAAAAAACATTCTACTCAAAGATGGAGAGATTCATACGTTTAAATTAATTAAATTAATCAATGTCAGTTACTAGCATTTTCATTCAAAGAATTCAGTGTGATATGATGTTTTGATATATGTCTCATGTGCAGGTGATTCTCATGCGCAGATTATTCAGTAATTTAGTGATTGCTGTCAATCAAGACTGATTTAGGTTTTTCCTCTACTGTACAGTAAAATCACATGGTGGATTTCCTCAGAAATACTGTACCATCCGTGAACATGATGATGATATGCCGGATGTTCTTGAATCCAACTTCATCTTGTGTCTTGAGGAAACTCATCTTTTCCATGATAGAAACAAAGACTCCGGAAATGTTGGTCCCTGTCTTGTCCCCTTTACCTGATTCACAGACAGGTGATTAGATGTTCAAAACACTGATCAGCACTTTTAAACCTACTGTAGGGCTTCCATATGGCTACTCAGTTTTCATGCTCCGATTATTTGCACAAATATTAACTAGGGATGTTAACAGTTAATCGACTATCGATTAATTGCTAATAAGAATTTTATCGATAAGATTTCAAATGAAACAATTAACTGATAAATCTGCGGTGTTTCAACGGGAGTTTTTGTGTGAAACGTAATTATGGTTTAAGGTCTCCACGCAAGGGCGCCAAATTCAGCCTAGTGTAAACCGTGAAGTTGAGCCTACACGCGAAGTTAATGTAGCCTCCCACCTGAAAAGCGTACTTCCACTTTACTGATTCGAATAGTTCAGTTCAGTACAAAGATTCTAGTCACTGACTATGTGATTTGTTCACTGGGGTCAGTTGCGCAAGCGCACGAATATTCCAACAGCATGCATGATCAGTTCACTATAGCTACTCGTAGATCAGTATATCATATAGGTATTGTGCAAAATGATTCCAGTCAAAAGCACTGCAAGTAAAAAATAGAAACCTTTTCTATAAACCTCGTATGAACTTTTTGTATTTTTTCCTTGTAGTTATATAGTTTTATGGATTAGGTTTATATGGCCGCTCCAGGTGAGCGTTTTAAATATGGATTAGAAAATACGGAAATATATGACAATTTGTGTGTTTTCAAGTTCTGACCATTTCGTGGTAAGTAACCTATTGTAAAACATTGCGTTTTCAAATGGTAAAGTTGTCAAAAGGGTGACAAGGACCATAGTTTATCCTCTTTTTTTTCTTCTTTTTTTTAAAAAGCAGATGATTCTTTTCTCCCAAATTGAATGTCGATGTTCAGTCATCTATGGGGGGAGCCCTTATACAAAGGGTTGAGCTAGGTGCACTGATGTAGCATAGTGCTATTAATCCCTAGTTCGTCAGTAGGCTACTAGATTAAAATAGCGGTTCAGATTAAAATAGCAATCATTCACGCAGTGCGTGATCTAGACTCAAATTACCTGACAACAAATAAAGAAAATGGCTTTAGCTAAACTTCTTTCTGAATTTCAAGTGTAAAGAAGAAACAAACATATAGCCACATATTGGTTATATTTGTGTAGCCTATATAAAACATGGTTATAGCATATTAGGCCTTCTTAAAATAGCCTAAATTTATTGTGCTATTTCGATACAAAAGAAAACACGAATGTGCTTCATTTAATCAATATCATTATTACAGATTTGAAATGGTTTAATAACGGGCAGACTTTCATTAACTCTTAGTTTGATAGTCACAGAATAGGCCTACATGGAAAATGTACAATATAGCCTACAGTAGCCTATGTGAGTTTGATTAGAAATGCTTGAACCGTTTTGCTTTCGGTAACGTTACGTTGGGTGGACGTCAGATGCCAGTAGGTAGGCTGCAGGTTCCGATCAAGATTGCAGGCTATATTTTTTAAATGCGAAACTGTACCAAAAAACAGTTGACGGGCTATATTATTTTACTAATACCCCCGCCATTTGTTGCTAACTAATTTATTAGGCTATTGAGTAGCCCGTAGCCTATGCAGAGAGTAACGGATTCGGTTGACAATTATGTAGGCTACTGCGGTGCGGTAGTCAGCAGTTCATATAGGCGAGTCAGTTCAGTAGGACTCACTGTCGCCTTTCCATTTCAAGAGCGATTATGTTAATGCTGCTAGCGGCTAGCGCAGCAACGGTTTCGCTTGCAACTGATGAGACGGAGCGCAATTTCTTTTCTGTTGAAGTAGCCTATAAACGCCTTCATATTCTATTTTTGTTACGCTGCAATAATGCCTGTTTCTCAAATGTTACAATAAATCTTTGATTGAGGAATATAACATGCATTTTATATTCTGTATATCATAAGCTATATTTAGTATGTTATCAATTAATCGACTATTGTTTGTTAAGGTTAACAACTATCGATTAAGGAAATTCCTTAAAATTTGCATCCCTAATATTAACCAAAGAAAACCTGTTGCTACAGGCTTTCATTGTCAGTAACAATATGGTGTCCATATTGCATCTGAATCATTATGAATCATGAATTATCAGTAGCAAACACGACATGCACATCCAGAACAGACTTCTTGCGCTACAAAAATGTATCCAATTATGAATTCCACATTAATACTTAATGTTCCCAGTTGTAATAAACCAACAAATAAAAACATCACACTTAATACAACACTGTATCTTACCATCATACTTAAAGTTGTTCAGCAATTCTAGAATGTCGAGACTTTCAAAGTCAGGAGTAAGTATGTCTAGAATCGTCTTTGCTTCTGAGGCAAAGACCAGGATTTCATACTTGGGGGTGATATAAAAAAAAGTAATCTGTACAGACAGAATAGAGGAGAAAGAAGCATTATAAACTCATTGTAATTTCACCTCCCAAATCTGGAACATTCACTGAAGTGAAAAGAGCTGTTCTGGGTTTTACTTTTTAATGTCCCTCTCTCCCCCCTCCACTTTTTAATGTCCCTCTCTCCCCCTTCCACCTTTTAATGTCCCTCTGTTCCCCATCCACTTTTTAATGTCCCTCTCTCCCCCCTCCACTTTTTAATGTCCCTCTCTCCCCCTTCCACCTTTTAATGTCCCTCTGTTCCCCATCCACTTTTTAATGTCCCTCTGTTCCCCATCCACTTTTTAATGTCCCTCTGTTCCCCATCCACTTTTTAATGTCCCTCTCTCCCCTCCACTTTTTAATGTCCCTCTCTCCCCCATCCACTTTCTAATGTTCCTCTCTCCCCCATCCACTTTTTAATGTCCCTCTCTCCCCTCTACTTTTTAATGTCCCTCTCTCCCTCCTCCACTTTTTAATGTCCCTCTGTTCCCCATCCACTTTTTAATGTCCCTCTCAAAATGATCCAGCTAACTCAGTCATCCTGCTTTTTGAAATACCCCCTCTAGTGGCATTTGAGCAGAGGAACAGGTACTGTCCCCCCTGCCCATTTACCTCAGATCTAAAAATCAGCAAAGTGTGTAAATACTTTCCATGGACATTGCTTCCAGTACGGACAATGAGTCATACATATGACTTTTTTTTCTTTTTGTTTGTTGTTGTATTCATCATTTTGGAAGTATTTATATCATTTTAAAGGCTATCTGCTATCATAACACCATGACTTAACTATTGGTGTTGAGTGCATATCAATATGTTGCTACAGAATGCTTGTAGTATACAAAGGTCATTTCCATCAAAATTACCTCTCTAAATGAAGTTAAATGGGAAATCTCACCAGGATACTTTTTATAAGAATCCTGGCTCGCATCTACTTGCAAAACATGCATTATTAACAAAGGCATTACTGTTTCTTCTTTGATCAGTGAAATAGCAGTAAAATAGCTTGATTTGTAACAAGAAACGTTCATGTTAAAATCAGTCAGGTAACTTTCTTGTGTAGATATATTGCACTGTGAACGTACTGATTGGGTTTAAAATAGAGGGTTTGTAATTCACCCTGGATATTGCCATCTTCAGAAAAATTAATAACATAATCAAATGAGAAATAGATATTTACAAAAAGAAAAAAAGGTGATGACACAATAAATCAATGTGTTCTTATAGCTGGGTTCTCAGGATGAATGGTGAATCTTTAACATGTTTGTCATACCTGTTCTATAAGCTTCTTTGTACATGTTCTGGCCCATTCAAATTCTTTTTTTGGAATGCTGTCAGAGTAGTCCAGGGCGATGTAGATATGGAGGTTCCCTGATTTTGTCAGCCGAAGTTTCTTTCCGTTCTCAGTTTCATCTGGGAGATTTTATTATGGTTACTCATTACTGATTTTAATATCCTCACTCAATACTGATTTTAATATGCTCACTCAATACTGATTCTCACTCATTACTGATTTTAATATGGTTACTCATTAGTGATTTTTATATGATTATTCATTACTGATTTTAATATGGTTACTCATTACTGATTTTTATATGATTATTCATTACTGATTTTAATATGGTTACTCATTACTGATTTTTATATGATTATTCATTACTGATTTTAATATGGTTACTCAGTCATTACTGATTTTAATATGGTTACTCATTACTGATTTTAATATGGTTACTCATTAGTGATTTTAATATGGTTACTCATTACTGATTTCAATATGGTCACTCATTACTGATTTGAATACACTGGCCAAAAGAAAAGTCACTGTTGCACCCATCATGCATAGCGCCCACTGTACAAGCCTCTGGAGGCAGTGTTATGATCTGGCGTTGCTTCAATTGGTCAGTTCTAGGCTCAGCAACATTATGCAGCAATACAATAAAGTCAGCTGAGTACCTGAATGTACTGAATGACCAGTTTATCCCATCAATGGGCATATTCCAGGATGACAATGCCAAGATTCATCGGGCTCAAATTGTGGTTCACGGAGCATGAGGAATCATTTTCACACATTAATTGGCCACCAGAGTCCTGACCTAAACTCCATTGAAAGTCTTTGGGATGTGCTGGACTGTGATGAGTTGTTGCTTTCTCCCTTGTTTGCTACGTTTTTCTTTCTCTCTGCGCCGGTTAGCAATCTATCAGATTTTTTCCACGTTCTGTCTCGGGGTTTTGTTCTTTCCCGCTAATTATTCTTTTCACCTGTTTCCCAACCTGTTTGGTATTTAAGCCTCTCGCTTCCGGATGCTTCGTTATCATTTCGTGCCTTCACAAAGTCAGGGTTAGTAATTTTTTATCTTTCTGCAGTTTAAGAAAAGATTATTTCTTTGGTTTAGCAGCTAGAGATATTTTTTGGCATTGAAGCCAAAGAAATTAGTTTTTCTTTTCCCTTTTCTCTTTCCCTCTCCTATGCTTCCACTCTCCTTTCTGAGGGTGTGAGTTTTATTTTTATTTTGTTATCGGGCGTTATAGTTACGCTCTGAAGGTGTCTTGTTTTTCTTTTCCTTGTCTCGCAATTTTATTTAGTGTTGGCTATTCAGAGTCTCCTCTCTGCCCGTGTTTACGAGGCTAGCCCGTTTTATAGGGGTGTGTTATTGTTTGGCTACGGCCAGGGACTTCATATACTTTCTTTTGTCGCATTTGGCTCATCGTTATTCTGCACAAACCCTTACATGGAGAAGACTTTATGTAGTGGTTTGACTCTCCTGTCGTCAATAGAAGATCTCGACCAAAAATTAATGCAACTCTGGATGGAAATAAATGTTGTGACGTTGCATAAGGTTGTCGAAACATGACGAATGCGCGCCTGATTTGAATTCATTACTGATTTTAGTATGGTTACTCATTAATGATTTTAGTTTGGTCAGTCATTAGTGATTTTAATACGGTCAGTCATTCGTGATTTTAATATGGTCACTCATTAGTGATTTTAATACGGTCAGTCATTAGTGATTTTAATACGGTCACTCATTAGTGATTTTAATACGGTCACTCATTAGTGATTTTAATACGGTCAGTCATTAGTGATTTTAATACGGTCAGTCATTAGTGATTTTAATACGGTCAGTCATTAGTGATTTTAATACGGTCAGTCATTAGTGATTTTAATACATTCAGTCATTAGTGATTTTAATGTTCAGTCATTAGTGATTTTAATACGGTCAGTCATTAGTGATTTTAATACGGTCACTCATTTGTGATTTTAATACGGTCACTCATTAGTGATTTTAATATTATTAATCATTAGTGATTTTAATATTATTAATCATTAGTGATTTTAATATTATTAATCAGTAGTGATTTTAATGTTATTAATCATTAGTGATTTTAATATGGTCACTCATTAGTGATTTTAATACACTCATTAGTGATTTTCATATGGTCACTCCTTAGTGATTTTAATACGGACAGTCATTAGTGATTTTAATATGGTCACTCATTAGTGATTTTAATACGGTCACTCATTAGTGATTTTAATACGGTCACTCATTAGGGATTTTAATATTATTAATCATTGCTGATTTTAATACGGTCACTCATTAGTGATTTTAATATGGTCACTCGTTAGTGATTTTAATACGGTGACTCATTAGTGATTTTAATATGGTCACTCATTAGTGATTTTAATACGGTCAGTCATTAGTGATTTTAATACGGTCAGGCATTAGTGATTTTAATACGGTCACTCATTAGTGATTTTAATATTATTAATCATTAGTGATTTTAATATGGTATTAATCATTAGTGATTTTAATATTATTAATCATTAGTGATTTTAATATGGTCACTCATTAGTGATTTTAATACGGTCAGTCATTAGTGATTTTAATATGGTCACTCATTAGTGATTTTAATAGTCAGTCATTACTGATTTTAATAGTCAGTCATTAGTGATTTTGATATTAATCATTGCTGATTTTAATACAGTCACTCATTAGTGATTTTAATATTATTAATCATTAGTGATTTTAATATGGTCACTTATTAGTGATTTTAATATTATTAATCATTAGTGATTTTAATATGGTCACTCATTAAGTGATTTTAATATGATTACTCATTCGTGATTTTAATATGGTCACTCATTACTGATTTTAATAGTCAGTCATTACTGATTTTAATATGATTACTCATTACTGATTTTAATACGGTCAGTCATTAGTGATTTTAATATTACTCATTACTGATTTTAATACAGTCAGTCATTAGTGCTTTTAATATGACTAATCATTACTGATTTTAATACGGTCAGTCATTAGTGATTTTAATATGATTACTCATTACTGATTTTAATACGATCAGTCATTACTGATTTTAATATGATTACTCATTACTGATTTTAATATGGTTAGTCATTAGTGCTTTTAATATGATTAATCATTACTGATTTTAATGTGGTTAGTCATTAGTGCTTTTAATATGATTAATCATTACTGATTTTAATACGGTCAGTCAATTAGTGATTTTAATACGGTCAGTCATTACTGATTTTAATACAGTCACTCATTAGTGATTTTAATACGGTCACTCATTAGGGATTTTAATATTATTAATCATTACTGTCAATTGCTTGACAGATAACACAGTGTTTATTTTGTAGAGATAACAGGGACTCACACTTTCCTGCAGTCAGACTGTTTTTGAGGGAGGCAGCAAAGGAGGCTATGGCCTCCTCCATAGTGTCGTATGTGAATTTATCTGCAAAAAGGAAGACAGAAAAATGACACAAATGGTTGAAATACCATCATCCTTCTTTCAGTGGTTCAGTGGTCAGGTAAAAAAAATCATATTTTTAAAAGAGTTTATCTTATCCTTTCTAATCAAAAGCAATGCAGCCAGGTGGGAAGCCTCTTACAGTAGCAGGCTGGCTCAGCCCCGGTCCACTCCCCACTCTCCTGGCACACACGCTCCTTTGAACCCAGCAGAGACAGACCCTGGTCACAGCGATAGGTCACTGTGTCGTCAATTCCAAAATGCCACCCTGTTCTCCTGGCACCGGGAGGGACTCCGGGGTCATGGCAGTGACCAGCTGTGTGTGTGAGAGAGAGGTGGGATGGGGGTGATGATGATGGGGATAGGGAGAAGGACAGAGAAGAAAAAACAGAGGTGACACAGAGGGAGGAGGAAATAACAGACAGTGATGAAAGAACAGGAAAGAAGAAAATGGACAGTAGGAAAAAGGAAATTGAAGAAAGGGAGATTAAAAGGTGGAGGGAGGAGAAAGGGACATTAAAAAGTGGATGGCGGAGAAAGGGACATTACAAAGTGGATCGGGAACAGAGGGACATTAAAAAGTGGAGGGGAGAGAGGGACATTAAAAAGTGGAGGGGGGAGAGAGGAACATTAGAAAGTGGATGGACATTAAAATGTGGATGGGGAACAGAGGGACATTAAAAAGTGGATGGGGAGAGAGGGACATTAAAAAGTGGATGGGGGAGAGAGGGACATTAAAAAGTGGATGGCGGAGAAAGGGACATTAAAAAAGTGGATCGGGAACAGAGGGACATTAAAAAGTGGAGGGGGGAGAGAGGAACATTAGGGGGAAAGACAGAGAAGGAACAGCAGGGTGATAAGGACAGAGGAAAGAAAGTGGGAGATCACAGAGCCACTCACTTTTTACAAAGTGACCGAATAGAAACTGAACCCGAGACACAGCGAACATGACATTCATATGATGATCAGTTTAAACTTCAGAGCAATACTGTGTTCTGCAACTAACTAGGGAGGAAATACTTGCTGAATGCACCCTTTAACGAGACACCATCACAGAGAGGTTAACGGTTGAGAAAAGCTCACTCACAGCCTCTGTCGCAGATGGGCGTGGATCCACTCAACTTGGCGTTTGATTGGCAGACACAAGTTTTCGAGCCCCACAGCTTGTAACCATGGAAACATTCATATGTGGTCTGATTGGTGACGTAGTATCTCATTTCAGCTGGCAAGACTGCCCCATTTTCAAAAACCAAAGGGTCTGGACATGTGACTCCTGAGAGTGAAAGAAAGTGAGAGAGATATTTACAATATGTGCAGTGCGCAATATTTACGCTATGAATTTCATGCCAATAAAGCACTTGAATTGAGAGAGAGATCATACTAAGATGAGCTCCTGAACTTCGAGACTTTTTTTTTGTTAGAAATGAGATAAACCTAAGAAAAAACAGACAAAACCTAATTTAAACATAATATAAATCAAATTATAGAACATACAGTATCTTCATTTAAAATATTATAATTAAACTAAATTTTTAACCCAATTTGGTAATTTTTTTGGTCAATTCTTGTCTATTTAGGGGGTGCTCTGTTTTAGGCTTTATAACTCCAGGTGTGAGCATCACATAAACTTTGTAAATGGCTTAAATGAAACAAGACAGGTCTACCATTTACAGTATGAACTTAGATTTGTTTATTTTCATAATTTAAGTCAAAATAAAGTGCCACAAATGCAAGCAAAACTTTGTAAAAATGCAAAAAAAAATGTTTTTCTTTATTTTATAACAAAATACTGAGAGCTACATAAGTGAAACAGGTAAATATATACATTTCCTGGATCATAAACTCCATGTCAACAAGTGTGCAAAATCTGAGGATGATATGCAGAACTACTAAAGGCCTATGATGCAAAATATAGGCAGTGTACCCTGTTGTCCATTAGTGCCTCCAAATCTATCCAAATGGCTAAATTGTGTAGTGCTCTAAATAAAAAAATATTTAACTACAAATAAACAGTTTTGGCTCATTAAGCTCACATTTTCAAGGGGGAATGACAATATTTTCATCAGTATAGAGGGGTAGATATCTATGGGTCCAAAACCCCTTTGCAAAACATGTCATAAAATGAATTAAATTTGTCCATTATAAAGAATATAAATTTGCTTCTTCTGATGGATTAAGATAAAAAAAATTATATCAGTGTTACATACACCTAAATATGTAGCCTAATCATTCACTCTTGTACCTCAATAAAACATCACTTTTCCCTGTACTCTACAGTATGTATACTTTTGCCCCGGGATTTCATTTTTCTGTAGTTTTTTTATATTCGTAGTCATTTTGATTACAAAGAAAATCTTTACCTTAATCTACCACATATCAGTGCACAGAAAATTGGAATAAGCACTTGCCATTCCATAAGTGACAAGTATATAGGACATAGCCTATATTATGTATGATAACATGAAAATAAAATAGTATTCCACCATCTGCAAAAAAGTCGAGCAGGAACATAGTTCTGGATCAAGTCCTGCAGGTAGGTGGGGCCTGTCCTATTGGCTGCAGTGTAGGCCAGGGTCAGAACTTGGAACCTGATCCTGGCTGCAATTGGCAGTGACCTCACCAGGAGGTTGAACACAAGCCGGCCAGCTGCATTTGGATCAGCCGCCGCTGTCCACCTCCAGGGCGATGTTGAAACAGCCGCTGCCGTCCGCCTTCAGAGTGATACAGCCGCTGCCGTCCATCTGAGCGGTCCTGTCTGCGCCGCCGCCGTCCACCTGAGCGGTCCTGTCTGCGCCGCCGCTGACCTGAGCAGCCCTGTCTGCGCCGCCGCCCACCTGAGCGGCCCTGTCTGCGTCGCCGCCCACCTGAGCGGTCCTGTCTGCGCCGCCGCCGTCCACCTGAGCGGTCCTGTCTGCGCCGCCGCCCACCTGAGCGGCCCTGTCTGCGCCGCCGCCCACCTGAGCGACCCTGTCTGCGCCGCCGCCCACCTGAGCGGCCCTGTCTGCGCCGCCGCCCATCTGAGCGGCCCTGTCTGCGCCGCCGCCCACCTGAGCGACCCTGTCTGCGCCGCCGCCCACCTGAGCGGCCCTGTCTGCGCCGCCGCCCACCTGAGCGGCCCTGTCTGCGCCGCCGCCCACCTGAGCGGCCCTGTCTGCGCCGCCGCCCACCTGAGCGGCCCTGTCTGCGCCGCCGCCCACCTGAGCGACCCTGTCTGTCCCTTCTGTGCCACCTTCCAGTCTCCAGTCATTCTGCCTGATCTATCACTAATTATCTTTCTTTGATTTCTATTAACTACAGCTGGTACTCCCTGCCTGCTACTGGGTCCCTCTTTTCCACCCATCCTTACACAGACATCCAATTGAAACCCTACATGCAGAATTCTGTAAACATATCTTAAAAGGTACATAGAAACACAACATGCAGGGCAGAATTAGGCCAATATCCATTACTTCTAAAAATACAAAAAAGGGCAATCAAATTTTGGAAACATTTAAAACACAGTGACCCCCTACAAAGCCCTGCGAAACCAAGAGTTGAGCAAAGAAAACAATCCCCTCACTCACCTGGTCCTGAGCCTTAGTTCTCTACACACACTAACAGACACTAACTCCGCACTGGCTCAGGATCAGAACAAAACTACAAATCTAATTCGAATGACCCAAATTGCAACAGAACTGAAACAAAATTATATCATGTATTTCCTGATGTCTGTGACCCAACAATATCAAAAGACTTGAAATCTTATTTTCTGGTACTCCAACAAGCGATACTATAACCTCTCTGCATTTGAATGGAACTCGATGGGAATTGGGGGGTGGGACTAAATTTAGCTCGATTAAATTGTATTTATTTCAAGTCTTTTGATATTGTTGGGTCACAGACATCAGGAAATCATGGCATGCAAAGGATATGTGACCAAATATTTAAAATTATTACTTTATTCTACATTATGTTAAACTGTCCAATAGTTTTTGATGCCCGAAAATTACTACGTACAAAGGGTTCTATAATTTCTAAACGGTTCATCCGATATGGATCAAATTACCCTCAAATTAAAGCTGACAGTCTGCACTTCAACCTCATTGTCATTGTATCAAACTCAAAGTGCTAGAGTATAGAACCAAAATAACAAAAAATTGTGTCACTGTCTAATGAATTATGGTGGTCACTGTATATGGTTTAATTTCATTAAAAGCACCTTGGCTTCTGTCTCACCTTAGAAAACGCCAAATTAGCCTGCTTTTTTAATGAATTTAGTTTGATTATACAATGAAGGATTGTCAAACATCAATTCCATGAGGCTGTTCTCACAGCAGACAGGTCACAGGCAAAGAATTTCCGCTAGCCATGTTCAAGCTTCATCTGAAGTTCATATTACATGCAGCTAATATTGATTATTAGCACAAATAGTGTTCTTTTGCCTTAATGATTACAATAAATACACTAAAGCTGTCAGGTTGGGAACCCATAGGTTTACGCATATTTTTTCTTGTTTTATATTGTCCTGCTTATGGAAATATGACCAACGTGTTTTTAATGGTAGCTTAATGACTTAAAACAAGCCCACTTTCCCGTGATTCCAAGAACAAGGTGCGTCTATTCCGGGGGGAAAAAAAGTTATATTTTTGGAAAAAATAATAATCTCCATTTCACAATGTAATGTTTTGCATGTTTGTGCACGCCCATGTACAGGAGGGTGTGTGCGCGTTGTGTACACATGCCTATGTGGACGCATATTACTATCTTAAATAACATTGAAACAACTGCTATATGACTTTAGACCAGGTTTGTGGTGGTTTTAGCGCAAGCACTTTCTGCTGGCTGAAGATAGCAGTACGCCAAAAATTATACTGGCCACACCTCATCTTAAGACCAACCCACCCAGTTCACTTGCTATGGGCGCAATTTCATTTGAGATTTAAACAACGTGAGCTCTGGACGTTAAAAAGACCTTGCGTCGGTCTGAAACTAGGTGGTGGAGGGAGGGGGGTTGTACAGAAGGAGGTTGCTCCTGAAGGAAGGTATTTTGTTGAGAGAGGGAGCATTTATGTTACCGAAAGTGTGCATATTTATATTGGTTGTAGGGTGTGCATGGGTGTGTCAGGGTGTGTCCTTATCACTCACGTTTGCACTCTGCAGGGTATTTTATATCGGTCGCTGGGCTCCACCTTCCCCTCCAATGGCAGCGTCGGCTCATGGTGGGGGAGGGGTAATAACCTTCGGGACAGTTGTAAACCACCACGCTGTTCGGCTTCATGCCATTTGAAAGTGTGTAATTACCACCACTAATGGACAACCCCTCAGCACTGCACTCTTTCTCTTCTAGAACACCTGCAAATGAGAGAGCAAGAGAAACAAGAGGAAGCACTCGGTCAAATTGTTGCAGTGTGGCACCAGATTCACAGTTGTATTAGTTCTAAATCTACTCAAAGCTATTCCAATATTACTGAGCAAAATACATTACATATATGAATTTTCAAATGGAGAATATAGTGATTAAAGATGATGCGTGGTTTTAAGGTGCAGTGTGGTGAAGTGCTAATTGGTGACAGTTGATTAGCAGAGATTTGCACTTAGGGAGGGCAGGGTAGGCACAGGGCATTGCTTCACTGCATCACCAGAATTTACTTATTTCACTGCTTACAAAATGTCAATGCAAACATAACAGTGGCATAAATTGTGGGAAAAAGCTGAAAGAAAGACTTCTCTGGTTTGATGTACTTTATAGCCATGTCCAACTCAGTGCCTTCCAAACATTAGAACATTATAAAAGTGATGACAAGAACAACAC
The DNA here is from genome assembly GCA_022702515.1 of Ilyophis sp. 1 JC-2022. Taxonomy (NCBI): domain Eukaryota; kingdom Metazoa; phylum Chordata; class Actinopteri; order Anguilliformes; family Synaphobranchidae; genus Ilyophis; species Ilyophis sp. 1 JC-2022. The sequence goes on from CM040401.1 coordinate 12,061,239, forward strand.
AGTCAAATAATCCTAAAACAGTGAAAACTATAATCGTTCATTGAATGCACGTCCTTTCAAAGAGATTTTGATTACACTGTTAAACCAAACTGAATGAACCATTTTCAGTAATCAAATGTATTTTTTCCATTTCATAAATTTGACCATAAAACACTAATGAGCCAAATTGAGCCACAACATCATCTTTGTATACAAAAGTATGCTCAGAGATGCCGCAGAGCTGTGGCTGAAAATACTCCATGTAAGTTCATGACCAAAAAAATTTGTAAAAGGCATAAGATTTAACAAAAAAATTGAGAAGTTATTCAGTCTATCAGATATATTTATAGGTAATCGGAGAGTTAATGAATAATCATACACAATTAATTGTTTTCGTTTTACTTTTGTATCACAAGTGCCGATACAGTGCAGTCCGTAAGTATTTGGACAGTCATACAAATTTTGAAATATTTCAGCTTTAAAGGTGCAGTAGGTAAGATTTTTTCTATATAATTTTGGCGAAATTACCAAATTTGCTCATTACATTCCAGCAGCTATTAATAAATCCAGTTTTTGTGAGTGTCCTGAGCTGTGTACTAGGCTGTCAAAAAATCTCAAGTCGGTCTTCCAAAAACCAACCAATCAGGGCTAGCTATGTAGCTACCAATCAGGGCAACTATCTACAAGAAAAAGATTCTCCCCGTTAAATAAACCCCTTCCTGTCTGCCTGTCTCCGCATGCACTGGAGCATAATTTGGTGGGAGGGGCTTAAGAGAGAGATAGGAGGGAGGAATGCAAAAGGGGAAGTATATTTTAAAACTTGCCTACTGCTGCTTTAACTACAGTCATGAATTTTTGAAAACCTGTTTTTCTGTCTTGCATCCTTTATCCAAGCAGTGCTGATGATGAGCATTTTTCAGTCCACGGTCTTATCGATTATTCAGTTTGTTTCAATTTCAGCAACTCAGTTCATTTAACAAGTGTCATTGTTCCAGTTAGTCACCAGAGGGTGGCAAAGAACCGATTTTATGCTTGTGATTGCACCTATTATGCAATTATTGCACCTATTATTTTGCCTTCGTCGGCAACGACTGGAAGAGTCGACAAGTATGAACCAACCTTAAAGCGTGACTGAACACTTACATATACATACATATATATTTGTTGTTCCTCTCCTTTTTCATATTGAAAACTACAGATTGCACTTAAGTTGTCTGGACCAATTTAATTGGTGCTCTTGCGTAGTTGTGCTGCCACCAGTTACCCTGTCTCAAACAGCTAATTAGTCATATACACCACCGCCGATTCACTCATAAATTAGACCACAATAAAATGCAACAATACATGCATACAGGCACAATAACATTCATCGGTTGCTGATGTGAATGTAGCTAAAATATCAGATCACATAATTAATTGGGATAATAAAATAATTAAGTGTGAAATCCAGAAACAGATACAGCCCGCCTTGCCCATCCCTGGGGCCACATGTATAAAACTCTGAGTAAAAGGATGCATAAAAAAACGCTCAGGGTGAAAGTCGGAAATCTGCTTAAAAAAAGTTTTGCATTTTCTATCTCTGCCTTTTGGTCACTATGTCGCCATATCACACTGACGCCAAACATTGCGCACATATAGTGCCCAGCGTGTGCAGAGGTATGCAGATTCTCACAGCACATGTTATTTTATACAGTTTTCTGCGTGGAAACTCCCTTACGCGGTTTTCTGAGAGCATTTTTCTGCTCAGCACTGTTTATATATGTGGCCCCTGGTCTATAGGTTCTCTAGATATTCTATTTCCCATACTTATTTTTGTTAATTAAACCACTGTTTCACTGTTTATCCTGGTTTCTGCGTGTGTGCTTCTGCACTTGGGCCCAAACCTCAGTCCCCATGTCACAACAAGATTCAACTTATTCTCTAATATTGCTAACATATAATAACATTGAATACATAATATAAGATGACTGTCATTATCTTGTGACTGTGGTCAATAGTTAGGCTATATTTCATAGTTCAAATCTTTAAAAAGTGTTTCTTCCAGGGGCCTGTATCACAAAAAAAAATTACTGAGTAACTGTAAAACCCGGGACAGTTCTTTTTACTTCAGTCCATGTTCCAGATTTCGGAAGGTTCCGGGTTTTACTCAGTAATCCTGCTTTGAGATACAGGCCCCTGGTCTTGTGCTGTTTCTCAAACTCAATGTAACTCATTTCTTGAGTGTCAAGATGTAAACATCGTCAATCTCATTATTACTCCTCTAGTTAATTCCTGAATGGACCATTTAATTATCTGTTCATCCGAAAGCTGTGGCTATACAGACAGTGGACACAATCAGCATTGAGCACAATCAAGAAAAGCTCATAACTGTTACGTTTATGTCATGTTTATGCCACGTTTCATGTTTAGTGTTTGTCACAGTTTATTTTCTGTTCATGTCTTGCTTGTGTTCTGTTTATGTTACGATGCAGTTCATTGTTAGCATACACATTTCCGTGTTTTTCCGCAGCCTTGCGTTCATGCTGTTTCTTTCTCTTGCTGTCGCTCACGCTTCCCTAATTGTTTCATTCTCTCATGTCTACTTACTAATCTACTAACGTTAGATCAGGATTGGGTAATACTAACTCTCTAACCATGAGCGCGTTTACATGCACTCAATATTCCGATAACTGGGAGTATTCCGAACATGGCAATAATACGATAAATGCGTTTTCATGCACTTAAGTAATACGATAATGGGAAAAATCCAGGTTTACATGATTCTGTCAATATTCCGATTTCTTTCCCTGAACGCGGTGTAACTCAAACGTAAATTAGAAACATATATTAGCCTAACATTATATATTATAAATTACATATTTTAACGTTTATACATAACGTGACTATACTTCCTGTTGGGTTGCTAGAAACATCACGCGGGTTGGTATGCGTAACGGTAAGTTAGTAAACACGTTAACTATAGCCTAACGTTAGTTACATAAAAAAGAACAGCAGCCTATAACGTATAAGAAAGTAACGTTGAACATGGTAACGTTAGACAGGAATGCTCTTATGGGTTTCGTCATCATATGGCAGATGTTATGGTTGCGGTTGGCAACTAACACTGTCCTTCTATCGTATGAGCAGAAGACGACGAAGAGCTTTAACGTTACAACAAGCGCTGATTATTGGACCCAGAATAGGTCTTCCTCCAGCACTGTTAAGGACCCGGTCGTGCTGGATGCGCGTTAAGAGCAAGGACTGGTGGGAGAGAGTGGTGCTAAATTAATTCACCGATTCAGACCGTAGACTTGTGGACACCAAACTGGTTCGCTATCAGCCTGTACTCCCCGCAGCTACCGACTTTGTACAGCGCTATGACTCGCATTTGAAGAGGTACTGTGAGAGCCATTGTGAACATGAAGATTATGTTGTATTTGTGCCTTATCGGCATAATGAATAGTTGTCAGTAATTGAATCTTGAGCTAATCTTTATTATGTCATTTGGAATATATAAATATTAGTTTGTAGTAATGGGTTGTTTAGTTAAGAGTAAATTATTATTAGAATGTTCTGATGCTCAATGATATTATTTAGTATTGATGTATCTTTCCGTAATAGCCTATCTTTGCTCCATTAGTCTGTACTGCTATTGGAAAGGCCACAGGAAACCGTATATACGTCTCAGATCGTGGCAAGTTTTTCTATTGAACAGGGCGTGGAGCAACAGTTTTCTGACCGTTTCGTTTTTCTGAAGTTTTTTGCTTTTAATGCTTAATACCGACAAGTATAGGTATGATAAAGACTCCATGTGAAGACGTAATTGTTTGTATTGGTTTTTCGTGAAATAAACCGTCTGTTTTAATTTTTTACTTGGCTCGTTGATGCTATGTGGTACCGGAGTTTTGATTTATTAAGCTACAGAAGGCACGTGTGGAAATACTGCATTAGAACAACACGAGTCAGAAATTTTACGTCCTGCAGAAGCCGGAAAATAAGGTTTTATTTGGATTTCGCGGCTACAAGTACAGCTGGACGCACTGTCACTTCGTCAGGGCTCATTATGGTCTGTACCAAACCACAAAGTTTCATAAATTATCTCCGAGCCATACTGAAGTTGCCTCTCCAATTCTGAATCGGTGATTTAATTTACCATGTGACGACGAAACCCATAAGAGCATTGGGCGTGTTCGGCTAGAGCCGATTTACGTCATATCTGCGTCGGCCTGCATTGGAAACTGTCCGAGATGGCCGAAAAGTCGAGTAGTCGGTGCTGCGTGAACTAAGGCGGAAATGACAACATAAGGTTAAGCAGCGGTGCAGTTGCTCTCGGGCGCCTTCAACAACATCGCCGCGCCTTCAAACTAACCAACGACAGAATTAGTTAGAGAGCGAGGAGAGAGTGGTGTTTCCTCACGACAAACGCGGATAATTTCACAATATCGCCACCTATCTCGGCGTATTGATTCTACTCTCAAAACTAAAAAAAAAATCTAAATGAAATGTACCCCTCCCTAATAGTGTTCAAACACAGGTAGGCTATAAGAGTTATTTAGTCAATCTTACAATGTAACAGCAGTAGTCTATTTCCCCCCTCTTTCTGGTCTCTTATCTAATTTCACAATTAATATTTATTTTGTTGTTTTTCTTATTGCTTATTAAAAAAAATATATTATTTAATACAATCCTTTTTTTGTACTTCATTTAATGTGATTTTGTTTCATAATGTGAGGTTCTAGTATAAGCCCAACCTATCGAACACATTTCTGTACATTACTTTTGTGTACTTGAATTTATTTTTTATTCATACAAATAATACATAAATAAATAAATATGCGTTTTGGGAGTTTGGGATTGTAGCACATACGGTCACTACTGTGGTTATCAGTGGCGGGCCGTGCATTTCACACCTAGGCCTTCAGTGACGTCCTACACAGTCCTACCTGAATTATTCCACCTCTTAATACCATCATTATGACGCCATGGCTCTAGAAACTATACATTTAGACAGAAACGCAGTATAACCGGGCGTTGCATCACCTTAACATAGTCAAGTACAACAGAGTTATATTAATCTTTCCGAAGCATTTATAATCAATAAATCCGCATTTACAATTAAGAGTGTTAAACTACCAGCTTTAAGATCGCTTGGATACTGTCAAAACTTTAAAATAAAAGGCGCTTTTAAGGGATTAGTCTACAAAGTTTTATTAAGTCCACCAAAAGTATGTTAGCTTTAACAAGTTTGTTCGCTAAACAGCGCATTGTCGCACCCAAAGCAGTTTCATTTAAGAAACGTGACGATAAAGACACATAAACTATTCACTGAAAATAAAAGAAAACAAACAAATAATTTGCATTTGTTCAAGAGGATATATTTGCGACAGTGGTGAAAGTGTATTCCTAGCCTTGAATGTCCACTTTGACTCGCTAGCGTCGGCTCGCTAGCGTCGGAGTTGGCCGTTCTCTTCTGACGATGTCTAGCTTTTCTTGAAAAGTTCGTCTTGAAAATGGCGTTGTAATTATATCTGTGACCAAATCGATCTCTTCTCCTCCTTCAGCCATTGCGGGTTGAAAAAAAACAGCTTGTAGAAATCTCGTTCAAGTTCAGTTTGCTATCTCTGCGATAGCTCTGCCTCTCAATAGTGCGTATCCAATCAAAAGACGTGCACGTGCTGACGTTATCGTACGCCTGCTAGCTGGCCCCGGTGTCGCCAACTCGAAATATGATTGGTTAACACCACAGGGTTGTTTCGGTTCACTTTAAGCTACAGGCGCCCGCACTGTCGATTCTGAAGGCCTAAGGGCAGATTTCTTGGACCCTGGCAACACATTATGGCTGAAATATGATTGGATAAAAGCTCTAACATAAAGGCCAGCCCTCCAAATCTCGATCTGAGGCTGGAAGCAGCGCAACCAAGAGGAAAGCTATGAAATGAAGAGAATAGACTATGGGGAATAATTTAATACATATTTGTGGAAAAAATATATCAAAATTAAATTTATATTCTGATGATGTTTAGGCCAGCAGAGAAGGCCTTGCTGGCCCTGACGGCCCGCCACTGGTGGTTATTATATACTGTACCTTACATGTACTTTCTTGAGATAAACCAATATGGATGTGAAAAGTACAATATTGGTAATGTTACACAAACAAATGCCAATTCTCATTCTTGACTGCTTCTGTAATCCAACTGTAGGCCTACCTCTAACTTTATAAAATATGTTGTCTGAACCTAGAAGTGTCAAGAAATAACCAAAAAAAAAGGCCTGGCCAAATATAGGTAACTTAATGTTTTGTTCAATAATGTAACTATATTGGATTATGATATTTTATATAAAATATGCAACTTTGTTATGAGTGTTTTGTATTTTGCATTTGTATAACAGCTGGTTTAAGAGTAAAATCCTAATTGGACTGTTGTCCAAAAAATTGTCCTCTTCAGAACATTTGGTGTGAGCATATAGAACATTAAGGTAGGACCACCAAATGATAACACATTAATTTTTGTCAAAGTATTTGGGAAGTTACCTAATTTATATTTCTCTTCACCATCCTTGTTATCAGTAAGACAACTCATTCGGATCTGAAGGGATGTTCTGCTGATGTTCTTCTGTTGAGAAGTGGAGTTTTCCCTATCTCCAGATGGGACAGTGTATAGGCAGACCTCTGCCTGTCACATTCCAGCAGAGGGGACCACATACAAATAAGCCAATTTCGTTATAACATGAAGGGAAGGACGAATTAAACAATATTATGTAACACATCCTGGCGCTACTGTGCTGTACATCCACTTTGCAAATTGTTGAAAGATTAATGATTGAGATTAAAGATCTAACACTGTTATTATGGCTATGGGTTCATTAGATGTGGGTGTTCTGGTCTCCAAAACAAAACCGATAAATTATACTAGCAATTAAGACCACATTTTCAGAATATTTATTTCACACAATATGGTGACATTCACAAAAGGTAAATAAACTGTAGGACTATTCCCCTCCACCACCATTCGACACCGGGTTCTTTCTGTCATTTTGTATGTTTATTGTCAAATCAGAAATATACGAACAATGATTGGTGACAGGTAAAAGGAAGACAACATGTTGATATTGGAATACATCTTATGCAAATACAATTCTATTTATCCATACGTTACCATAACTGGCAAGGAAAATGTCATCTTTCTTGACATTGTTCCCTCAAAACACATAACAACTCCCAGTATCCCAATGTCCCTATATGTACTATATTAGTTATTCATTCATACAAACTCAATTTATCTTGTTAAAGACATGGAATGGCATTCAATTCAATACGTTCATTGTCAGGGTCCAAAGGGACCACGTGCTGTCATGTAATTTGAATAAATCATGAACACTGACATTATGAGTAGCTGAATCACCTCATTTTTCCTATGTTTTGGCTCTGTACTCCAGCACTTTTGATGTGAAATGATACAACAACTGTGAGGCTAAAGTACAGACTGTAAGCTTTAATTTGAGGGCATTCTCATCCATATTGTAACTGAAGAAGGCTGGAGTACAGGCCTGGCATAGCATCACCAGTGAAGATACCCAGTATCTGATGATTTCACAGCTCGCAGACTTCAGGCAGTCCTTGCATGCAAAGGACATGCAACCACCAAGTATTATTCTTTCATAGCAACATAATTAATAGTCCAATGAGATTCATTATGTCTCTAATGTTTATAATTGAAATTTGATTTCTTCTATATCAGACAAGAAATATATAGTAATGTTTTCTTTACCTTGACATGTTTCGACGGAGAAACTTCCGTCTTCCTCAGAAGTGTCACCTGATGTTTCTCCGTCGAAACATGTCAAGGTAAAGAAAACATTACTATATATTTCTTGTCTGATATAGAATAAATCAAATTTCAAACATAATTAATGATTAGGATTAATACACTTTCCCCTTATGTCACAATGAATATATTCAATGCATTAACTGTACAACTCTTTAAAAAAAAAGTCCCATGAAAGAGACATTTCTCATTTATATTGGTATAGATATTCTGCAATAAAATATGCTTTAGAACCACCACTCAAAGGTATATGAAAACATGCATGTAAGTTATGATACTTAACATAGCTACATAAATTCTCACATTACAATGTATGACTACCGATGGCTACCATGTCTTCTGGGTTTAGATGAACTAAAATGACATGTCTACCATGTTTGCAAGTCTAAACAGAGATGACAGGTGTAGTTTAGGCCATCTCATGAATTGACAGACAAGAAACAGCTGAATATGAGCAATAGAACATAAGCAGCCTAATGTTTACAGGTATGTTACCATAACAGATGACAGCTTAGCTAAATAATTTAGTTATTCGACAATGAAAGGGCACCCAGCGCTTTAATTCCAATGGAAATGATACGTATTTATTCAAGAACTTTAACTGGAGTTTCACTGTGGCACAATTCAGGGTGATAGCCAAAGTCGCGTAGCAAAAGATAAATATTGACTACTCGAACAATACAAGTCATGAAATAATGTAAGGCAGTATTAAAACAACCTTCATTCGTTCTCCTCCATTTCTTCAAGATTTTGAAGTAAAAAGGACATCTGTGTCGCCTCCAAGTCCTCCGCAACCACAAACAACACGGCTAACTCCTCCATGTTGTTTTTCTCCCAGCCGGTTTCAGAAAAGTCCGAAACTGTCCCAGTTGGATCTGCTCAGGCGATTTTCATTTCCGCCTGAGGCAGGTAAGCCAACTGCTCACCGATGTCTACTCGAACACGCCCATTATTGAGTGCATGTAAACGTGCTCATTATTTCCGCGTTTCTAACTTGTTTCCCCATCTATGAGATGAAGTATATTCCTCTTTATTATTTCGGATAACATAAGGAGGGTTTCCTCCTCGCTCCAGAAATGACTTCTCCCGTTGGTTGACATCTCTCTCAGACCTCTCTCAACTGTTTTGACGTTAGCGTTATGTTACTAACAATATCCGGAGTGGCTGTTGCTGTCAAACACGCACATGCGCAGATTTAAAAAAACGACCGAGATCGGAATAAGCATTTACATGCAACCAATAAAATGAAAAACACGGCAGAAATCCAGGTGTAGTTATCGGATTTCTCATATTCCGATAACTGCTTTTTTCCGAAAAAGCTTTTCGGAATATTGCGTTTACATGACAATTTGAATAATCCGATAACAGCCATATTCCGAATATGATCGGAATATTGAGTGCATGTAAACGCACCCCATGTGTTCATGTTTACCTTACGTTTCTCGTGCATGTCATTTACTAATTTACTAATGTCAGGTCTAGGATAGGATAACTACTAACGATTTACTAATTGCCTCGTTACGTCTCATTTTCTCAAGCTGTTGTTAATTTCCTGCTGCTCTCAAGCTAATGTCTGCACCTGTCTACACCTGCATATAAGATCAGTGTTCATGTCATGTCCTTGCGAAATTGTTGCCTTTAGTTCACTACTGTCACTTTTGAGCGGTTTCCATTGTTTTGACTACTGTTATTAATTTAGCCTGACCATCGTTACTGCCTGCCTATTGTTTCCACTGCCGGTTTTTGACCACAAGTTTTGCCTGCTGTCTGTTTTTGTACCTCTGCCCCGCGGATAGGACTTCGGTCTGACTCCTGCTACGCCCACGACTACGAACTTTGCTTTACCCGTTTTGTACTTCTGCTCCACTGACAGCTACTCTGGTCACGGATACCGATTTCGAGACTGCCTTCTCCCTCGGTACTGTATCTTTGGTCTGGCTGGATTTATTGGTTTTTGGACTTTGCTTGTGTGACTACGATTTTGGATTTCCCCATAATAAAGCCCTTGCGGGTATTTATTATCACGTCAGTGTTCTGAGTCGTGCATTACGGGTCCAACCCGCACACATCCGTCTCAATAACCCTATATACAGTATAAAATCACACATTGACTTGAAGCCTCTCAGGTTAAGGTTAAGTATTTCAGCTTTTTCAACAGTGCAGCAGTAGTGCCTCTCTCTGGAGACTCAATCCTCCAAATTCCAGCAGAAGGCCTGACTTTTTCTTGATTTACATTTACAGTCAGAACTTGGCTCTGAAATTTGAGCTCAAGTTTTAAAATGGTCACTAACTTTAGTCATGTATGTGGAGATCCAGCCGTGGAATCGATGCACTTACCAGCACAGATATGAGGGAGGACAGCCACCACTACGAGACATACCCAGGTTGCGAGCGTCATTTTTGTTTTTTGTGTGTTAGTCAAGATGAGCCCTGTCGTGTAAATGAGGAGTTGTGAAAAGTGGGAAGAAATGGACATTTTAATAACAGAGCAAAGGACCAAAAAAAGTCTATTAGTCAATGTTTAACTGCAAGTCAAACAGTGAAACGGAGAAGCCTGTTCAACAACACAAAGCCAAACACATACAGCTATTACATGTATCCCATGAAACACAGTGAAGCACAGTAATTTCAGTGAAAATTACTAGCGTACGTAATGGGAATACTATGCTGCTTTTAAGCTAAATGATAGAAATATTGAATGTGTTTACCTTTAAACTTAATAAGTTATCAAATTGTTTACAACATGGAAGGTAGAGTGCAGGCTTTCAACAACTTTTAATACATTTTTCATAATGGCAGTCAACTATAATAAAGTGCTGTTGTTGTAGCCTCACTATTGAGGAACAGTTGGTCGAAGCAAAAATAACCCTTGCAGTTATACTTAAAATAGACATTACCTGTCAAGGATCTCTTCACAACTGAACTGTGGAACAGAAAACTTTATTGTAACTGGCAGCGTTCACAAAATATTTATCTGTCACTGCTAAACATTTACATAGTGGCAGTCTTGAGCAAGATTAGTATTTCCCAATAACATATATTTACAGAACCAACCCCCACCACTGGTAAGCTGGTCATTACATGACATGACTAGCATTGGCATATTTCAGCAATGTACTTGTTCAGATGAAGAGAGAACATAGGCAGGTCATTGCTTGTTTTGATTTGATTAGGCAGATATTTCAGCACTTTGTCCAAAAGGAGTTTCAGAAAGAGCTGAAGAAGAAACAAGGAATTCTCAGTCTTACTGCACTTTCTCTTTAATAAGAAATTGATCCATATTACTCAAATCCCTTGCGGGGGCGAGTTGAAAAAGAAAATGTACACAACATTGAGTTGAAAAGTTTATGAAAAATGAATACATTTCATAACATTGCTTAAAAAATGTTTTATTAACTTTTCAACACAACGTTGTGTACATTTTTTTTTTTTTTAAACATTTTTCAAATTCAGTTTAATACGGAAGCCCTGAAGCGCAAGGTGAATTTTTTTTTTTTTAAAGAACTAACTCGTTATTTCGAGATAGTAAGTCGTTAATACGAGATAGTAAGTCGTTAATGCGAGATAGTAAGTCGTTATTTCGATTATTTTTTCATTTTGACATGGGGGGATGAGGGGCTGTATATTATTTTTATATTTGTAACACTTAAAATATAGGCTAATGTTACTGAAAACACATGTGTTAACTCTAGCTACATTGTGTATTGAACAAATGATGCATCTATCAGGTTTAGAGATAATTAGCTGCCAACCGGTGGTGTTTATTAGGCTATGTTTTATTAGAGATTAAATGCATAAACTGATATTTGACAGTGCAATTGTAATAGAAGAGATGTCCTCATTCTCGTCAGGAGAGGGCAGTATGGTCACGCGAATCATTGATTTGTTTCTTTCTGGGTGCGGGGATTTTGGAAGACCAAATGTGACACAATAAAATTAATAAATAAGAAATGAAATAGAAATACATATTTCCTAGCCTAGGAGTTGTCAACATGTAGTAATTGCTTGTAGGCGTACAGTAGGCATGAATTAATTTAAAGTTTCAGAGAAATATGAATAGGCTACTATAATTGCGACATCAACGAGTAGGGCCACCGTGGTATAGGGTAAGCGTAATTGACGGGGTAATAATGAACCCAAACCCATATTCCAGGACATCGCATTCTGCAGAAATAGCCCAGCTATAATTACAAAATGAGTATTCCACTTAGATACCTTCACACGTTTAGATACCTTCGCTTTTCTTAACAACTCGTAGCCTACGTATGCAATTTTACGGGGGTTAGCCTAGCTACTCGTAGCAGGGGAAAAATAGCTTCCTCATTCAGGAGATCAGCTTCACCGAGAATGTAGTGTGATTCGCCGTATATAATTAGATGTGCGTATGATATACCCAAGTCATATACATGTAACTATGCACTACGACAGGCCGTAGCCTAGGCTATAGCCTAATGCAATAAAACTTAACATTATTGTTAAAGTTTGGAGCCATAACTGCTCACAGTTATCTATCATTATTACCCCGCCAATTACTACATGTTGACAACTCCTGTAGGCTAGCCTAGTTAAAAGGGCATTTTACAAATAGGATAGCTGTTCTGGGGAATTTAGAAATAAGGTAATCTGTGTTATGCAGATATTTCTCACGTTTATAACAAGTCAAATTTTACGAAAATTAGTTGAGAGTTCCCTAAGCGAGTTACTTCTTATTTATCAGGTGAGCTCTGCATCTGTCAATACACTACCAAATACGCAGATCTTGACAGCATAATATGGCGGACGTGTAAAATAATTAATATATATATTGATTTATTTCATTATCTATTTCATTTCTTATTTATTTATTTTATTGTCTCACATTTTGTCTTCAAAATCCCCGCACCCAGAAAGAAACGAATCAATGATTTGCGTGACCATACTGCCCTCTCCTGACGAGAATGAGAACATCTCTTCTATTACAATTGCACTGTCAAATATCAGTTTATTACATTATACATTACATTATAGGCATTTAGCAGACGCTCTTATCCAGAGCGACTTACACAACTTCTTATTACATTTATCCATTCATACAGCTGGATACTGAAGCAATTCAGGTTAAGTACCTTGCTCAAGGGTACAACGGCAGTGGCCTACCTGGGAATCGAACCTGCAACCTTTCAGTTACAAGTCCAGCTCCTTAACCATTATACTAACTGCCGCCCCAAGTTTATGCATTTAATCTCTAATAAAACATAGCCTAATAAATACCACCGGTTGGCAGCTAATTATCTCTAAACCTGATAGATGCATCATTTGTTCAATACACAATGTAGCTAGAGTTAACACATGTGTTTTCAGTAACATTAGCCTATATTTTAAGTGTTACAAATATAAAAATAATATACAGCCCCTCGTCCCCCCATGTCAAAATGAAGCACGCAAGGACTCAAAAACAGCTTTAATTGCACTCAAAATACACATTGAAATCAGAGTTCATATCTCGTAAAAACGTGCCTTCCAGACGAATTAATAACTTGTATAAACGAGCCGTATAAACGCGATAATATCTTGAACAAACGACGTAATAACTCATATAAACGTCTTACTATCTCGAATTAACGAGATAATAACTCGTATTAACAACTTACTATCTCGTATTAACGACTTACTATCTCGAAATAACGACTTACTATCTCGAGTCGAAATAACGAGTTAGCTCTTAAAAAAAAAATTTCACCTTGCGCTTCAGGGCTTCCGTAGTTTAACCATTCTCTACAACAGGGTTAACATTTTAAATCGAAATCAAGCAAACAAACTGCAGACATATTGCCCTCACAACAGCCCTCCCAGGACTGCAATGGAGTAGGTCATTCCATTATTTGTCAACCAGTTTAAACAGACTGAACTCCGCATATTTACTAATTTAGGGCATTACCAAATGTGATAAAAGGCTGGGTCAGTCTCACATCTGTCACAGAAAAGGCTGGGGCAGGGGCCTCGCGGTGGTACGACAGTAAGAATGCTGACCTTCAGTCGGTGCGTCCCGGTCCTGCCAGATCCGAGCGTGGCTGGTGACCTGTGGGAGCGGCAATTGGCGGCTGCTCCCGGGGGGTGGGGGGGAGTGGCTCAGAGTGAATCGCTGCGCATATAGCAGCCCCGGGCAAGTTGGAATCATGGTTAGGCTTGGAGGAGTCACGCCCTGAAAAAGGACGTGGCTCTACTACTGGCTGACGGGGTTGCGCAGCAGTGGTTCTCTAGCGGTTGCTACACGGGGGGAATTGAATTAGAATAGGGGTTCAATTGGCTACCAAATTGGGAGAAAATTGTGAGGGTTTGTGCGGAATAACAATGAGCCAAACGTGACAAAGAAAAAAGGGATATAAAGTCCCTGGCCGTAGCCAAACAATAACACACCCCTATAAAACGGGCTAGCCTCGTAAACACGGGCAGAGAGGAGACTCTGAAAGCCATCACTAAATAAAATAGCAAGAAGAAGAAATGAAAAACAAGACACCTTCGGAACGTGACTATAACGCCCGAGAATTGGTGAAATAAACAAAATAAAAATACTCACACTCTCTGAAACAAGAGAGTGGAAGCGTAGCGAGGAAATAAAAAAGAGAAGCAGAAAGACGAATTCCCTTTGGCTTCAAGGCCAGAAATATCTCAAGCTGCGACAAAGAAAATAATCTTTTTCTTAAAACTGCAGACAAGGATTGACTAACCCTGACCCAAATCTTACAGTAACAAGCATTTTAATCTTATATTTAGACATTAGAATCTTATTTCTGTTACATTTTTGCTAAATAAGACAAAAAGACTGGCAATGGCATGTGATAGTTGTAATAATTTCAGGATTTGCCAGTGGGGTAAGATAATTTCACTTGCCAAGCAAAAAGTAACAAAACAAGCTCATATTTTACACTTTAGTGAAAGACAAGAGAGAAATTAAGAGAGACATTGCAGTGTATGATCTTGAGCAGTTGGCAGACCGGTACTAGGCTTTATGTAGTCTTTATGTAGTTTTTGAAACCATGCGATACTGTTTTGCTTCTGTAGGGAGGCACCATAAATTATATATTTTTTTGTTTATGTTTGTTTGTATAATTTTGTCATATTTTAATTTTTGCATAGCTTGAATTAAGTTGACGTTTTAAAGCACAACTTGCTGTCCTGGAGTGTTATTCATAGATAGGAGCTGGAGAGTGTGGGAGGGGCCAGGCAGTGAAGCACCTGGAAGTATGCTTGCTGAGTGCAAAGCAGGATGAAAATTACATTTCCTAAAAATTTTATATGAAACACAACGATCATTAATAAAGTTTAAAAATATCATCGGGGAAGTTTAATTTTGCATTGAAAGGTCTGATATTCCCCATTAATTGTAACCCCTTTGTGCAGATGGCAAATTTGGTAAATTCTGACCTATTTAGCGGGTGCTCTGTTTAAGGCTTTATAACTCCAGGGGCCCTATCTTACACCCGGCGCTAACCCAAATGCAAGTGTCTTTGGTATCTTACACCCGGCACATGGTTCATTATAACGCCTTGCGTTCACGTCGTTTAAATACCATGTATTCTTGCGCCCATTACAAGTGAACTGGGCGTGTTTGTCTTAAGATAAGGAGTGGCCAGGATTTTTTTTGGCGTATTGCTATCTTGAGGCAGCAGAAAGGGCTTGCGCTTAAACCACCACAAACCTGGGGCTCTATCTTGGCGCTTGGTCTAAGCGCATGGCGTAAAGTCCATTTAGGGCGTGTCCAAGTCCATTTTTGCTAGTTTACCGGCGTGTGTTTTGGGCGCTAAGCACGGCGCAACGCGCAAATGGGCTGAACTTAGTCTCTTCATTAATTATAGGTGTGTCTTGGGCGTGACATACAAAAAAACAATCAAAATGTCATATCTCATTCCCCTTAAAAGCCTGCTTTTTCACCTTGGCGCATTGCTTGATGGCGAAACAGACATGCTCGTGCGTGTTTAGTGCGATCATGGAATATGCTAACTGGATCAATATGATCAATATTATTCGGACTAACAATTAGTCTATGAGTTGCCGATAATTCCCGACATGGCAGTTATGTTACAAAATATATGCGATTACATTTCGTTAAAAGGACCTGCAACAGCTGAGAATAAGCTATCGATGGCTTCAGTCTCACTTTAGAAAACGCCTAACTAGCCGACTTGTTCAATGAATTTCGTTTGATTCTACAATGAAAGTGCCAAACATAAATTCCATGAGGATGTTCTCATGGAATTCTCGAAGTTCAAGCTTCATCCGAAGTTCATTCGGCTACCTGCATAGTAATATTGATTAATAACATAAATACCGTTATTTTGCCTCAATGATTACACTAAATACAATAGGTTGGCAACTCATATGTCCACGCATATTTCCCTTTGTTTTATTATGTCCTGCTTATGGAAATGTGACCAACCTGCTTTACTCGTAGCGTAAAACAATCCACTTTCACAGGAAGACCGTGAAACCTGCGACTTACAGCAGGGGAAACAGAGAACATGCAGAGAATGGCATTCAAATTAATTGTGTAACGTGCTGTAAACGTGCTTGTTTTCGTTTCTAATTAGACGCGTATAGTTCTCTTTAAAATCGTTTTGTTCAGTTATGAAATAATAGGGGAAATCAGCTGGGTTTTAATAAGCTGAGAGTATGGAAACCTTATCACTGTAATTTTAAAAATATGAAGAACAAAAAATAGCTACTAAGGTTCAAATTCAGTTAACATGGTGACATTTATCTCCGTTGTTTAACCGTAGGCTATGGAAAAAACCTTATGCACAGCGAATCCGCTATAGCTTTGGCTATTTGAAAAACAATAAAATTCACTGGACAAGGCTTTAAACTTTTTTTAGTCAAAACCAATCTATTTACTTGCAGGCTGTAGGCCTAGAGAGCTGTATTGTAATAACATCTGAAGCGCATTTTCAGTACTCAAATGTCCGTCTATTGCAGTTTCTCATTTTTTTATTGTGAGATTAAGCTAATTCACCTAACTCTTTTTACTCATCTTTAACAGGGGTGCCAATAATAGTGGAGGGCACTGTACATGTATATCTATGGTATAAGATAGGTTCATATTACAAAATACTATTTTTTATTTTTGTTAATTCTATCTTCATTCATAATTTACACTTTGTAACAATCGTCATATGTTAACTGATTGATATTCTCAATAAATTTTTTTAAAAAAAAGTTAATATTACAAACTACTTCCCCACTGGTTTGGAAAGAGTTTGCGGGATTTCTTTCGCACACTGCTTGCAAAGTGAGGGGACAGGGCACATAGGGACAAGAGTGGACAGGGGGCAGTGGACAGGGAACAGGGGTTGTATTCATTCACGGCCTATGATTCGGACACGGCCAAAGACTGTAGTTTTGGACACAGCCTATGGTTAGGAGAGCTGCGCTCTCATTGGTTATATTGAACGTTGCATCCATCGTCGGTATTGGTCAAGAGCAGCATATACCTTGTGCGTTGATTGGCCATGCGGTAGGGCGCGATGTTTGAATTGGTTGGTTCAAACAGCGGTACACCTCAGACGGTAGTAGCAAAGAGTGTAAAGAAAAAAGAGTATTTTAGACCTTGTCGAGCTGAGCACAGATCACAGTCTCACGGATTAAAGGCAGAAGAGTGAAGTGAGTGAAGTAACTGGTTGTTGTTGTTGTTATTATGATGGTTAATTGACCAGCGAAAGTCAGCTACAACTAATTTTTCTGAAATATAACTATAGCTTATTAGCATGCTAACGTTACAATTCTTGTAACATTCGCTAACGTTGTCTGTAATACGCTATAATTATTTGACAAGCTAGCCAACTTTAGCTCACGTGACGTTAAAGGGTTATGAAACCCTCGGTTACATTCTCTCTCCGCCCACACCACAAATTCGAAAAATGCAATTAAATGGGCGTGGAAAGCAGCAGCAGAGGGGGAGGGGCGAGAGCCTATCGCCACCTGAAGACACGCCCACAAGGGAAAAGATGGCGAGTGAAACTGATCGTATTAATCGCTGACTAATTCGGTGATATCGGTCAATGGCTTCTTCGAGGCGGAGGACATCTCTCCTCCGGAATGCTCTGGGCATTCCACCGACCAGGAGTATGAAGAAGGAAATAGTACGAAGCCCTATCAGTTTCAGCCGTAGAGTTTTTTTTTAGCCATCAATAACGTTACATCTAACGTAGCTATGCTACATGAACGTGACAATAAAATATGTAAACGAATGCCAAGTGAAACTAAACGGCTGTTAGCTGAAGGCTATAGGCTACGCTACGGGAGACTTCACAATCTGCTCAAATCGATGTTCTGCCCAGTAAATTAACGTTTGTCAGCTAATATTCATCCTGACCTAACGCTACCTGCAGATTATACAAACATGAAAAAATACAACACGTAGGCTAATGAATGTCAAGTGAAACTGAACGGCTTTTGGCTTTTTTTTGTTTTTGTTTACCTACGTTATCCTAGCCATCTACAAATGCACGTTTACTAGCTATCTAGCTATCCAAATAACTTAACTAAGACCTAAGTTAACATGAGCACAGCATGGGGCTTGTATCACTTTGTACCTTGTACCATTTTTATTTAAGTAAATACATGTTCCAGCCATGGGGAGTTCCAGATAGTGCAGTTAACGGTTATCCATCAAACGTAACTCCGTAACTCCTGCTTCAATCCTGAAGCAGACCCCAGGCCAGTAAGATCGACAACGCAGTAGCTATCAAACCTAACGTTATAGCTTATACGCAAAAGGCAGTGAAATATCACCGGCCAGTTAACTATGGTTAACGATACGAAAACAACTCAAGTAAATATCTTTGAGGCTACAAGATAACCATCACGTTAGCAAGCCAACAAGACGCCGTAGGCTGCACTTAATTTAACTTACCGCATTTGGAGGGACAGAAATATCAGTCGGGCTTGGTAACGTTTCCGCATTCCTTTGGCTGGCATACCCCAATTCAACCTGGGCATAGTGTAACTGTTAACGTTAATCCGTTGATGCTCTTGCACCCAGAAAAAGCACACTTGCGACCCATCAGTCATTGCTTGTAAATTGAAACTATTGGAATTGAAAAAACGAATTTACAATTTTTAATAACTAGCATAATTGGAAAAAAGCTAATACATTGAAAGAGACTAACTGTAGGCTACAACGATATTGCTTGTCAAATGGATATAGCCATTGGCCACGCCTTCTCGGGAATGTATTTATATTGGGGGCGGTAACAAAGTGCGAAACTGATTACGCGCAAGTGTACAAAAAGTACACTTCAACGTCATTTTCAATGATGTAGCCCATTTTTCATTTTCAACCCCGGAAGAAGAAGAATAGGCGATGTAACGGCTAAAATACTGAAATTAAACGTTTTGCCAAAAATTGTAGATATAATGCATACTATTGTTCTCTTCCATCTGAGGCAATGCCTAGATATTAGTTAGCACCTCAAAACATGTGTTTAGATAACCGTTAACTGCACTATCTGGAACTCCCCATGGCTGGAACATGTATTTACTTTTGGAGAGAACTCTTCAGACTTCATGAGTTGCTACACTGTATAGACTACGACAAGTTTATTTTAATAATGTCAAAGTAGAGAAAAAAATACACCCATTGCTGTAAAGGCTTAAAAATAAGCTCTGGTGTATCCAATAGTGAAATAATCAAAACATTTTACTCCACTTTGACATTATAGAGCACTTTGTGTAGATGAGTAACAAAAAGCCCATTGAAACATATCTTAATTTGAGCTGTCAAACAGCTAAATTTGAAAGAGTGTTCATACGAAAGCACTGTATATGATTACCTAGAATCAGGGGCAGGTATAAAAAAAAAGGTTAGGCTAGGGTTAAGGCTAGGGCTAAGGTTTGGTCGGATAAATACACGTGTGTCTGCTGTACGTGGCAAAAAAAAAAAAATGGTAAGCCTTGATGGCTGGCCCCCCTCCTCTGGGTCTGTGCCCCAGCCTGGCCCCCCCATTCAAAATGTTCTAGACACGCCCCTGGACAACAGGCAGTTTTGGCAAGGTCTGAATTCCTGTGTGGTATTTACACAGTTTGTTTTCTCTGTATCTCTTTAAAAATATTTCTCATTAAATAAAAAATAAAAATACGACAGCTTGTCCATCAGCAGTGATACTGACAATGCTCTGGTTGTAAACATTGCAGCAAGCAAGCTATCCTTAACCAGATATCCACAGTGGAGCCTGCCTGACCTCACCAAGCATATTCCCCATATTGTGTGGGATACTGAGTGTGAGTCAGAGCTCCCTGTGATGCTGAGTGCGCTGGGTAACAGGGTCCAGTACTCTAAGCAGGGCTGTGGGGGCCTGTGGGTGACCCGTCAGTTCACACTCCTGGCCAGTTTGGGGAGGTGTTAGTATGACCTCTCCCCATCCTCGCACCTCAACAGGCACACTCCAGAGCCCACACTACACAAGTTACATTCCGCTGCCAGCTATGCAATTTTTTTATTTTTTAGAGCCCTGTACAGAAGCAGATTTCTTCAGACACTTGAAAGTGCGGAAAATCGTCCAATGGCCGTATCAAGGTTGTAGCTTTAAAACTAATGTTTACTCCACATTCAATGTGCACAAAAGTATTGCCTTTTGGAGGCAAAGGTCCAGACTGTCTGTTTAAGAGGGAAAAGGAATTTTAGATAAATTTTAACGTGGAAAATAAAACATGAAAATACAGGGAAAAAGTAAACCGAGTAAACCACTGATCTAGAAACAGTACTACGAGTCTAAAGACCACAGAGCTTTTAAATTTTATGTACGTTTGTAATCATACTACAAATGTATGTTTGCTACATTAACTAAGACGGGCTGCAAAGCTCAAAGTTATGTTAATGCACAGTTTTAATGTTTTAAAAGCAAAAGTTTACTGCATCTGTTTACTTTTTTCCTATATATTAATGTTTTATTTGACATAAAATATTAGTCTCAAATTATTTTATTCCCTTAACCTAAAAATCCAGACCTTTTGGAGGCAAAGGTCTCGAGTGCTTAAGGGGAATAGAAAATTTTAGATCAGTTTTAACAACTTATGCTGCACATTATTTTTGTTATCATATTGCACAATTTTAATTATGTATATATGCATTTATTTTATTAACACTTTTTTTTTTTTACTGGATAAATGTTAACAATAAAAAAAATTGTGTAAACAGTTCAGAGTTTTATGCATTTGTTATTTATGCATTTTATTTTTTTTAAATGTGATGTGTACTAAATTGATTTTTTTCTAAATTTAGGCTGGTGATTTTTTCGAAGAGTATAGAAATGCTCCCTGAGTATAGATTAGTTGTACTTACTCGATTAAATTGAGGCAACGAGTTTCCTTAATTTAATTCACTATAGAGGACATATAATTAGTAGTCAACTGGAATACCATTTATTAGTTATTCTTACTTACCTAAGTCTGAACAAATCAAAAAATTGATTTATCAGAAAGCATGATTCTGAGTTACAATAACTAATGCAAGTTCAATCCACTCAAAATATTAAGTTTTCCCTACTTATACTTCACAGTACATATAACTTAATTAAAGGGGTAGGAAACCCTCGGTTACATTCTCTCTCCGCCCACACCACAAATTCGAAAAATGCAATTAAATGGGCGTGGAAAGTAGCGTTGGAGGGGGAGGGGCGAGAGCCTATCGCCACCTGAAGACACGCCCACAAGGGAAAAGATGGGGAGTGAAACTGATCGTATTAATCGCTGACTAATTCGGTGATATCAGTCAATGGCTTCTTCGAGGCGGAGGACATCTCTCCTCCGGAATGCTCTGGGCTTTCCACCGACCAGGAGTATGAAGAAGGAAATAGTACGAAGCCCTATCAGTTTCAGCCGTAGAGTTTTTTTTAGCCATCTATAACGTTACATCTAACGTAGCTATGCTACACGAACATGACAATAAAATATGTAAACGAATGCCAAGTGAAACTAAACGGATGTTAGCTGAAGGCTATAGGCTACGCTACGGGAGACTTCACAATCTGCTCAAATCGATGTTCTGCCCAGTAAAATAACGTTTGTCAGCTAATATTCATCCTGACCTAACGCTACCTGCAGATTATACAAACATGAAAAAATACAACACGTAGGCTAATGAATGTCAAGTGAAACTGAACGGCTTTTTTTGTTGTTTTGTTATCCTAGCCATCTACAAATGCACGTTTACTAGCTATCCAAATAACTTAACTAAGACATAAGTTAACATAAGCACAGCATGGGGCTTGTATCACTTTGTACCTTGTACCATTTTTATTTCAGTAAATACATGTTCCAGCCATGGGGAGTTCCAGATAGTGCAGTTAACGGTTATCCATCAAACGTAACTCCGTACCTCCTGCTTCAATCCTCAGGCCAGTAAGATCGACAACGCAGTAGCTATCAAACCTAACGTTATATCTTATACGCAAAAGGCAGTGAAATATCACCGGCCAGTTAACTATGGTTAACGATACGAAAACAACTCAAGTAAATATATTTGAGGCTACAAGATAACCATCACGTTAGCAAGCCAACAAGACGCCGTAGGCTGCACTTAATTTAATTTACCGCATTTAGAGGGACAGAAATATCAGTCGGGCTTGGTAACGTTTCCGCATTCCTTTGGCTGGCATACCCCAATTCAACCTGGGCATAGTGTAACTGTTAACGTTAATCCGCTGATGCTCTTGCACCCAGAGAAAGCACACTTGCTTGTAAATTGAAACTATTGGAATTGAAAAAACGAATTTACCATTTTTAATAACTCGCATAATTGGAAAAAAGCAAATACATTGAAAGAGACTAACTGTAGGCTACAACGATATTGCTTGTCAAATGGATATGGCCATTGGCCATGCCTTCTCAGGAATGTATTTATATTGGGGGCGGTAACAAAGTGCGAAACTGATTACGCGCAAGTGTACAAAAGGTACACTACAACGTCATTTTTAATGACGTGGGCCATTTTTCGTTTTCAACCCCGGAAGAAGAAGAATAGGCGATTTAACGGCTAAAATACTGAAATTAAACGTTTTGCCAAAAATTGGAGATATAATGTATATTATTGTTCTCTTCCATCTGAGGCAGTGCCTAGATATTAGTTAGCACCTCAAAAAATGTGTTTTAGGGTTTCCTACCCCTTTAAGTCTGAATAACTCTAAAAAATGATTTATCAGAAAGCATGATTCTGAGTTAGAGTAACTAACCTCCTCCTCGTCCTCGTCCTCTCCTTCCTCCTCCTCTCCTTACTACTCCTCCTCCTGGTCTTCTTGCGACTCTTATGCGCACAACTCTCCTCAGGTTGTCAGGATTCTGCATTGTTCACCAAACAAAACAGAGGCTCAAGGCACTTTTATGCTGCAGTCCTGATTGCAAATTGCTCAACAGACCTGAATGTTTAGAGATTTTAATATTTGTGTGTTGTAGGTTGATGCTTTGAGATTTTACTTGAGAAGTGTGTGCAACAACTGAACATTGTGTGTAGTGTTTTGACAACAAGGTGATGTGTAATTGACATCTGAATGTAAAGAAGGAAAGTCAGAGTCTAATGCAGATAAGGGAGTGTGAAGTAGTGCCAAATTGGGTCGAGCGATTGGTACATGAAGTGAAGGTTGTGCAAATTGTGCCGAATTTTCGCTTTTTGTGTGTTAACAATTGTGAAAAACTCAGTTACTGCATTTATTTCCTTCAATTACTATTACGACAATCCCTTAAGTAAAGTTAAAATAACTACTTTTAAGTTGCAGCAACTCAGTAGTCAGAACTTGGAACTCAAATGGTTTGAGGAAACTGATTGCCTTAAATACATTAAATTGTTTTAACTAAAAATGTGTGAAAATGCTACTCAAAATGCTGTTGGTTACATTTGTGGATTACAAAAATGGGCATTAACATTTTACAACAGAAGAAATAGAACAAATCATTACTGCTCAACTTAACATTTATTTCAATATAATATGCAAATCATCAGACTGCTTGCACATGTACACAATCCATTGCAGTGATGTCAACATTCTTTCGAACATTTGCAATAATTTGTACGAAGAAGTGTCTTAAGGTAAATTGTTCAATAATAAATGCATACAATCAACTGTCAATAAATTGTCCTTTTCAAGATCACATGAGCTGTATAACATTGAATTGTTATACTCCTTGCACAATCTAAGAACATTTCAACGTAATACAGTTGCACTCAATTATTCAAACCCCATCACTTTTTGCACTCTTTGTGTTGTAGATTTAATTTTAAATGGATAAAATTGCCGTTTTTGCCCATCAATCTACACTCAATAACCCATAATGACAAAGTGAAAAGATGTTTAGAAATGTTTGCAAATGTATTAAAAATCAAAAACTGAAATATCATGTGCATAAGTATTCAAACCCTTTGCTTTTATGTATTTTTAAAGTATCATATTTCATATTTGGTCACATATCCTTTGCATGCTGTTACTTCCTGAAGTCTGTGACCCATCAACATTAAAAGACTCTCGATATCTTATTTTCAGGTACTGTTACAAGCGATACTATAACCTCTCTGCATTTCAATGGATCTCTATGGGAATTCGGGGGTGAGACTAAATTCAGCTGTAAATTACACTGGTACAGTATGGAACACAAAGACTGGCGAAATGGCTGTAAGTTATCAAGGGTCTGAGCTATCGAACGAGCCCCAAACCATCACTCTGTTGCCAGATATGGAGTAGATGTGGATGGATAGCACTGCAAGGGTTATTTCTGCTGACTCATTTTCCTATAGAACTCTATGAGGAAAAAAGTCAGGAGAAGAAACCCTTAGTGATCCATCCATATCTACTCCATATCTGGCCATAGAGTGATGGTTTGGGCGGCAGTGTAGCATAATGGGTAAGGAACTGGACTTGTAACCGAAAGGTTGTCGGTTCGATTCCCAGGTAGGACACTGCCGTTGTACCCTTGAGCAAGGTACTTAACCTGAATTGCTTCAGTATATATCCAGCTGTATAAATGGATAAATGGATAAATGTAATAAGATGTAATAAGAAGTTGTGTAAGTCGCTCTGGATAAGAGCGTCTGCTAAATGCCTATAATGTAATGTAATGTTTCATACCTTAGACCAGGGGTCGGCAAGTAAATTTGGCCTCGGGCCAATTTTTTTCTGAGCCACTAGGTGGCGGGCTAGAACATAATAAAAGGCTAATTTAAGTAATTGATCGTTAAAAAATGTGACACGTTCTAATGCTTTGGTCCTCATATCGGGATCTGGTGTAATGATCTGACTTTTCTTTCGAAAAATGTGAATACATTTCTTAACTAGGTAGCAGTGGGGATTACTCACCGAATCCATTGCACTGCAGTATTTTGGCTTGACTAGCGAGTTTGTGTTGTGATTCTCAACAACGTTGAAACGTAGTTCCGTGTTTCAAAAGAAAAGTCCGATATGAGTACCAAAGCAAGTTCAAGTTCAAGTTATTTTATTGTCACTTCACAGTTTACACAGGTGTAATCAGAGAGTGAAAAACTTTACGTGCAAAACGCCCGACAGCGGACAGCAGTTGTATCAATTAAATATCAGTGTCACAAAGACGCACGAGAGGAATCGATTGACGCATAAAAACCTTGAAAACTGCCTGCGGATTAAAGTGACGTCCATATCACCAGATATCCAACGAATAGTGACCGATGGGAGATGCCAGTTTTCACATTAAGTGAGTACTAAGCCTGTCGTTATTGCATTTAATAGCCTAATTGTATTTTTTATATTTTTAATGAATGGCTCATTTAATTATTATCCCTAATGTAGCGTGTTTGCTCTGTCGTTTCAGGAGCATAGGCCTATGCACCACCACCCCTCGCACTCCAAGCGGATCAAGCTTTTTTTTGCGCCGATTTTGTTGTTTTTGATGTTTTTCATAAAATTAAACTGAATTTGCTTTGTTACTGTTTACATGTGTGGTGCAGTCACATATAAGTAAACATTAAGTTTGAATGATTTACTGAGCTGGTGTTTTTTTTTTCAAACCACACACCGCATGTTGGCTATTTCAGTACCACGCGTTGTCCACCTACTTATTTTGATTCACTACTAGGGGTTCAGCGTCAGTGCAGCCCGCTGCCTGATTGTCTGTGCGTGTCATTCACTCTCAACATGGATAAAAGTACAATAAGCATTCTTCAGGTGTGGGTAGATTCTCTATTCGGACATTATAGCCTATACGTGGGACTGTCGGTTCGATATTGTAAAAAAAAAATAAACATTTTTTTTTAAAAAACAGATTTTCCTTTTTTTTTTTTCAAATCTCAAAATTATCTGGCGGGCCAAATATTGTTGCTGGCGGGCCAACAATGGCCCGCGGGACGCCTGTTGCCGACCCCTGCCTTAGACCCTTGATGACTTAGTCATTTGGCCAGTCATGTGTTCCATACTGTAGCAGCATAATTTACAGGTGAATCTAGTCTCACCCCCCAATTCAGAGATCCATTGAAATGCAGAGGTTATAGTATCGCTTGTAACAGTAACTGAAAATAAGATATCGAGAGTCTTTCGATGTTGATGGGTCAGACTTCTGGAAGTAACAGCATGCAAAGGATATGCGACCAAATATTAAATTATACTTTAAAAATACATTAAAGCAAAGGGTTTGAATACTTATGCACATGATTTTTAAATAATCAAATTTTTCAAAAAAATAGTACAACAGCAGTAACCTGATGAACCACTGTTATTAGTAGTAGTGATATTTCTGCATGGCAAATAATTTACTTGTAGTTATGGAAGTGTAATAGAAAAACAACAGACCAAACTGTCATGACAAGCAAACAGTAACACGATGCGCACAATGCGAACTCCACTAATCAGATTACTTATCTACTAAACTTTTCAATGATGAGGCCAAGAACTCCACACATACCATTCATCCGAATAAAAACAGCTTGTGAAAAATCATCCCCACATTATTTAAGTTAGCTAGCTAAAGTTGGGGCCTAAATACTGTTGCTGGCTAGCTAGCTGTGCATGGCTGGACACCAAATTCAAGTTAAATTAACGTTACTAGTGCTATCTACTGAGCGAAACATCAAGTAGTTTCAGAAAACATTAAAGCTACAGTAGATATTATAAATTATCGAAATACAGCTAGCTAACAGTTACATGTTGAAGTAACTTGGGCTATGTGATTAACTGCCTGCAATGCATGCACTAGGAACGTAGCGAACTAACGTTCACGTTAGTAAATTAATTACCTGACGATGGCAGCTAGCTAGCTGGCAAAGTGAGAATAAAACGCTAAAGCACCAACCACACATACAAATAATAAAGTTACCTTGCAAATGAAGAGGGGCAGGCTGTATACAAAACGGCTCCAGTTGTCCAGAGTTAAGAATTTCTCCCCAACTATCTTTTCCTTCTCTGCGTCGAGTCTCGACGAGCCGGCAGTTGAAGTTAGCAAGTAAAATAAAGGCCGCCAAAAAGACCCAATGCTTCAGGAACACATTAATTGGCTGTCTGAGCTAGAACAAAAATAGCTAAGTTGGCTTTGTGCACACTACATATTGCAGAATAAATAATAAAGAATTATAAATATAACATTAACTTGAGGGGGAGGGGGGTTTTTGTTACAACGAGACTTCTCTGCGTTGGCAGTCTCGACGAGCAGGCGGTTAAGTTGACTCAACTGTACAAGATTTGCAGTGCAAAGTTTTGGCGCCAAGCGCGTGCAGTCAGAGATTGCTTGGATCACGTGCATCGTTGCTAGCCAATCGTTTCAAAGTATTGACGTCAGTGAGACTCTTCTGATTTTTTCGACAGTTATCGACGGCATTTGGCAATATGGTATTGCACGCGTCCGTTAATATTGTGAAAGACAGAAAAACTACCATTTATGATATTACCACTCCATGCACCTATAAAGAGTGACTTGCTTACTTATACTACTGTTACACTGAAGTTACCAAAGACACATGGCCACACTTTAATTGCATTAGGAAGGGAAACCGTTTTTACAGGTGCTACCAAGCTAGCCTATGTAATGTGGGCCTACTGCAAATCATCAGAAGGAAATCTAAAAAAGAGTCCTTGTCTCAACCTATCATCACAATTTAACGTTACCGCTGCACATTGACGTGGCACAGCGAGGTGATCTATACACTGATGTTTTGGTATGTTTAGCGATGTGGCTAGCTAGCGATGGTATCAGTTACCATTAAACATCCTTTCAAAAACGGACTCGCTAACAAACAGACACACAACCTAACACCGATTTATTTATTATTATTAAACAATGGTATACAGGCAATCGATTTCAAATTATTATCCCAGTTTGACTGCTAGCTCCCAGAGGCTGGGCCTGTAGTGTCCTAAATTAATTCTAACTGCTGCAACATTCCCTACTGCCTCTCATCTCACAAAACAGTATTTTTTTCGTAGTAGACACAACATAGCTCGCCCCAAAATGAATATGTGATGACAAGGCAATCAATTTATTATGTTACGAACAGTGTCCACAAAACAGAAGGTTGTTCAGGGTGCTAAGGGATCTTCTCCATTGACTGAAAAAATACAGCCTGTGGTCTCTCTGAGGCGTTACGCGTTTTAGACCAATGATTGTTGTGGTCTCTGGTGCAGTACAGAAATTTGGAAAAATGCTTAAAGGAGAAGGTTACTTGATCAGAGACATGGCAACTGTTTCTCAGGCAGCACTGTAGACATGTATATTAGTTTCTAATATACAGATCCATGGTTCAGATATGCTCACTCACATCAACTTAATCTACTTGAGACAAACAAACATTATAAATATGAGGGGAAAATGCCATTTTTTGTCAATTAAGTAAATTGACAGAGAGTTGAACAAGGAAGAGGGTTTTTAAACTACATTAAATCAATTAATTGCAATGTAATTAGATTAAGTTGTGTTTACTTAAATTCCCACAACAAATTAATAACACTTAATATGATTGAGTTCTACAAACAATTATCACTGATTGTGTTCTCATAACTTACTACAGTTAAGTAAATGTAACTTTTTGTAATATTTGAGTAAAACATACTCATTTCATTTTGTAATATTTACTGTTAGGTTTTACAGTGTACAGGCAGTAATGTAAAAGACGGGAATTTGTGATGCTCTGAAGCAGACTGGAGAAGAGAGGTATTGAGTTGTCAGAATAAGTTAATTAAATGGAAAGAATCAACAACCTGATGGAGGGAAACATTTCCCTGCTCCGAACCAAAGTCGACATTGTTGTCAATGAGGACATAGGGTTGAAAACCATAGTTGCCCCTTTCCATAGGTGTAGCCTACTTAAATATGAAACTGTATTATAAAGTATAAAATATTAACTTAATATTGCTTTTTGGTGGTATCGGCCACTACAAGTTTGTCATTGCAAATACATGTATCTACCTGTTATTTTAAGCATAATATTGATGTAATTATTCAGCTATTTCCCAAGGCCATTCTTGCAGCTGTATATAATGCTCTCTATGATCTCTTGCTGAAACATACCAGAGAAGAATTCTAGTCCACTGAACTGATCCCTGGCATTTGACTGAACTGAGCGCCTGCTTGGGTAGGCACGATTACCTTTAAACATTAGTTTTGTTTTTCTAGAAATTAAAAAGTAACATTCAGATCAGGTATTCCCAACTCTGATCTTCTAGTACAGTGGTTCTCAAACCTAGTCCTGGGATACCACTGTGTATGCTGGTTTTCGTTGCAACCACAATCGCAGTCCCATAATTTTAACATGTTGACTTTTCTTAATTAGGTGCTTTTCATGTTTAGAAGGGTTATTTACCCTAAGCCACATTATGCCAGAAATAGCTATGCTATGCATTCCATGAAAAATAAAAGCCCCATGTTCACATTGTGCTATATTGCAAACAATGACATACAAAGAGGCAACAGAATTTTTAAACTGGTCAAATTAAAGACTGAGGTGAATGAAGGCTCCTAATTAGGTTGCTGAACACATGTATTTAAGTTCTTTCTTAGTTTTCCCCTTAAACTTAATAACACGATGCAGGCTTGGCTTGTTAGCATTAGCATGGTCTTTGAATTCTTCATTATCTATAGCAAATGGTAAGTTTAAGTGGCCATGTGTCCACACTTTCACCAATTCTCTCTCTCTCTCTCTCTTTCTCGCTCTCACTCGCTCTCTCTCACTCTCTCTCACACTCTCTCACTCTCTCTTTATGTAATTGTTTACAATACAGCACATTGTGAATATGGGAATTTTATTCGTCATGGCATGCATTGCTATTTCTGACATAATGTGGTTTAAAAGAGTAAATAATCCCTCTAACCATGAAAAGCGGATTTTAAAAAAAATTAACAGCTTGTTAAAATTCTGGGATTGCAATTGTGGTTGGAACAAAAACCAGCATACACGGGGTGGCCCAGGACCGAGTTTGAGGATCAATGTCTCATACAATACATTAATCTATCTTAGTTTTAATTCAAAACCAATGTCTTGAAGTTTTTTAAACCGTAAAATCCTAATACGGCCCCTACAAACTTTTGAGAGCGCATATTTGACTCCACTTCGTCAAAAAGCTTTTGAGTGGGCGACTTTTTCTCACAAATGGGGGCACTTCAAATCCCAGTATGAAACCTTTATTTCTGGGGTTTTGTTGAGGGAATTCAGGAGCACACTCATCCTCAGAACTGTGCACTCATCTGACAATTTCAAAAAGTAAACCGGAAGTAAAAACTAAAACGGGACATAGTTTTACACAGCCATCATTGAGAGCATCGTCACCTCATCCATAACATTTTGGTACGGCAGTACGGACCGTCACACACGCAAAAAAACTGCAGCGTATAGTTACATTACATTACAGTCATTTAGCAGACGCTTTTATCCAAAGCGACGTACAGAAGGCACGGCCGTAGAGGTACATGTGCCATCGTTCGCATGACCACACACGTATGAGTGCCTCACGTTCGCCCACCGAATACTTCTGCTCTGTGGGGCTCAGAGCCCGTGAGGCAAAGGCCGTTCTGCAGCGGTGACAGTACAGCCTCCACAGCGGCCGCTGATGCATCACGAGTAACGATGGTGGGGCTGGCGAGATCAAAATGAACCAGGATGGGAGGTGAGGTCAACTGGGCTTTAAGGTTGTGAAAAGCCTCAGTGCAGGCGGACAACCAGACCCAGAGCTCATCTCTCCGGACCTGGTGTAGCGGGGCTGTCTTCATTGGGTAGTGTGGCAGGAACCGCAGGTAATACCCTGACGCCCAGGAGAGACGCAACCTGGGCCGCAGTGGCGGGTTCCGGGATCTGCTGTATGGCGTCAATGTTGGATTGCAGTGTGGGGAAATACCATCAGCAGAGAGGCGATAGCCCACAAAATCAATGGCCGGCACACCAAACACACACTTGCCATCATTAAGGGTGAGGTTGTGAGGGCTTTAGACTTGACCAGATGAAAAAAAACATGTTGAGTATCAAGGGCTTTGTGGTCAATAAATACACTTCAATTAACTCCAAAGCAGCTTGAACAGGGACACACACTAATTTAATTATTAATATATTATTATATTAATTTATGTGTGATTATTTTAAGCCACTGTATTTGAGTGTGTTCCAACTCATCTACTTATCTGCCTTAGAAATACAAGACCAGAAACATATCCAGAAAGCACGAGACAAAAATGGAATTTTCATCAAAACGAATGAGAAACTCGTATAACATTGCAACACAGGCCCGTTCTTAACTGCATCCCTTCTTTGAAAACCTTTGAAAAAAGTAGCAGCCAAATAATGTTTAATGCTCTAAGCCACAAGCCTGAAGGATGTTCCACCCATATGGCATATCTCACTCTGCAAAAGGCAAAATAAGCAATAAAACACAAAAACATTTTGGGAGTATGCTTTATTGAGAAATACATTAGTGTTTAATTACAGGATATATATTTATAGTTTAAGTGCCATTAGGTAAGTTTTGAGACGTCAATTTGTCTGTGTACCATGAGTGTCTGGAAAAGAGAGAGAGGGAGAAATCAAGGAGTAAGCTCAGAATGTTACCCTATGCATTTACAACATTAAGACTAAAAACACTTCCTTATATCAGTTCAAAATTCAGCTTTAACTAACAGTCCAGGCAGGCAGCAGGGACTGTGAATATAAGGGGTCCCGTAGGCAAGAGGAATGTGATGCAATAAACTGTAAATAAGTTTAGGAAAACACACAAACTCACCTTTCCTGGGTGCAGGAAACTAGCTTCCAGAACCTCCTGCGCTGGAGTCAAAGATTGGTGCTTGCAATTCAACCACTGTTGTTTTGACCTCAGCCAGCCTTTGGAAAAATATTTTATGTTATAACAACCGAATCATGTGGCTTTAAACAATTCTCTCAGTGCTTGTCCATAACTATCATCAATAAAGTGGCCTTTGGATCAAAAAACTCACAGTTTGCGAATCTTCTCCGTCTCTATGATGTCAAACGACAGCGATTCTTTCTGAACGGAGACCTTAGACTGGGGAGAGATAAATAACAAAGAGGAATTATATGTTGCATTAATGTTCCAGTAACGTTAGGGACCAAATCAAGGCTGTAATGAACAGTAAAAGAAAACGGTCAGGTGAACACAGGTAAAAGGTAGTTTGGAAGCGTGGAAGGGAGGCTAAAATTGGCCTGATCCTACTGCTGGTTTTTTTTAGCACAGAAATTAAACACAAAAAAACACTGTGTTAATGGGGGCTGCAGTATATATGAATGAATTCTCTTCTGGAGTAGGGCGGGACTGGAGATGATGCAAAAATTAGTCACATGGGAGGTGTTTTTTTTTAATGATCAGCCTCTTTTGACTGTTGAATGTAGGATTTGAAAACCGAACCAAGGAACCTTTGCAGTATATCTTGGTGAAATACTCTGGGGCGGAACTGTCAGTCTTGTTAGGTAGGCGTGTGGAGCAGGTAAAGGTGTGCTTTCTCACCGGGTTTGTTTTGTGGTTCTCCGTCATGCTCCGTTTGTAACCTTTTAAGCTTTCTTGTGCCTGCATTATTCTCATTTCCTCACGTTGCTCAGTTTGCTTCCTGCAAAATAGAGAGCATGTAAGATTCAGGCTTACAATGCCCTGAGCTAGCTTCCTGCAATTAAGATACCACTGGCTTCAGTCCTTTTCTGCCTTAAACAAGCTTCCTGCAAAATAGGGAGCACTCATTGGGCAGCTTTAACACTGCCTAGAGCCGTGTGCTACATGTACACACATGTACAATACTCATCTACTCCTCGACTCCATAAAGCTGCCCGTTACTTACCGAGTAAGAGAATCCTTTCTCTCCTGGCACATCCTGTCAATGGTGTCGAGGAGATCCTGGACTGTCGTGAGCTCTAATTTCTGATAATCCCCCTCTCTCTTATATATCTCCAGCTCAAGTTCCAGGGCCTTCACTGTCCCTGGAGTGTGCACACAAAAACAGACACCATTCAGGGTGGTGTTGATAAATTAAGTGTCAATCAACGTTGCACTGGGAGCGGCATGGCAATGTGAAATTTGCACCGTAAATAAAAATGAATGCAGTCTAAAAGAATAAAACTTGATCATAAAACTTTAAACAAAAGTGTAATGTGTTGCCATGGTAATAGATGCTTCTACTCTCAAAGGCAGAAGAACATTGCAATTGTTGCTTAAAAACGAAGAGCAAACGTGTTTTTAATGCGCCTGCCGTGACGCTGTGTTGGTGATGTAGAGCGTTCACGTTGTTTGACAGCTTACTTTCCATAGTGCGAGTCTGTTTCTGCTCCTTCTGCAGTTTTTTATAGATCTGCACCAATTCCTCCTCAACATGCAGGAATGTAGAGTTCACCTGTAAGGGGAAACACAGCAACCAACCTGAACCATTTCACCTGTGTGTACCTGCAACTACAGTCAAAAAATCCAAGCACAAAACAAGCAGCTGATAAGACGACGTAATCACAGGCTCCAGTTCATAATCTGTCTGATATAAGCCTGATCAGGAAACAGTCCTTTTCATAAGCCCCTCCCCCTTTTACTCCCATTAACAGTGGAAATATATTAATAAACATCTAATTCATACATTTATTAATAAAAAAATATATATTTTTAAACTTACAAAGCATCGTGCGCTGAAGAAAGCGACAATAATGACGGCAGCTTCCACAGAGGCTAAGATGGTCAGGGTGGTGTCCGACTGCCATTCTTCCGGGAAAATGCCAACCATCTTACAGAATAAAAAAAAA
This sequence comes from Ilyophis sp. 1 JC-2022, assembly GCA_022702515.1. Lineage (NCBI taxonomy): Eukaryota > Metazoa > Chordata > Actinopteri > Anguilliformes > Synaphobranchidae > Ilyophis > Ilyophis sp. 1 JC-2022. Next base: position 12,095,208 of record CM040401.1, read on the forward strand.
AGAAAATAAAAAAAAGATTTAAAAGTCTTGCTTTCTGAGCCCATGAAGAGCCAATCAAAGCTCAGGAGACAAATATCACTCATATTAGACTACTTTAGTTTACTTAGCAGACACCTAACCACATCCAGAGCGATTTACATTGTCTGACATTTTTGCATATATTGTCATCTGCGTACACAGCTGGATATTTTATTGATGCAATTCCGGCAAAAAACAGCAATGTCCCACCAGGGATTTGAACCCGCAAAATTTTGAGCTGATAGCTTAGGGGTCAAAGGTCATGGAACTGTGCTAAGTAATTCTTTACTACACTGTTTTTATACTCACTTCGCTCAGGTAAGCATAAAAACACTCCACAGTTTGGTAGAAGAAGCGTTTGAGCGCTGCAAAGCCGGGCCTGGAGGATTCATCTGCTGGGCCGTACTCAATCAGCCCGTTGGCAGAAGACAGAGATGTCAGGCTCCTGCTGTCACGGGCAAATGATGTTTCCTAAAAGGGGGGGGAAAAAATGAACAAAAACAAAATGACAGAAAACTGAAATTATCTGAACATATAACCTGATGGTCTGAACATGACAAACAGCCACATCTCATGTGTAACTTGGCAACAAATGTGCATATTTCCTTGGAAGTAGAGGGAATTCTGGGTATTTGTCTGAAAGTAGAGGGAATTGTGGGTATTTGTCTGGAAGCAGAGGGAATTGTGGGTAGGTTTTTGCCTGGAAGCAGAGGGAAATGTGGGTAATTGGGTGGAAGCAGAGGGAATTGTGGGCATTTGGCAACACTGGCAATCTGGTGAAAAAAGGTTTCATAATAAAAGCACTTTCCCACAGTACCTACCTCCTCCACTAAGGCCTCTAATTTATCAGAAAAATGTATTTCACTGGGTCTGGGTTGATTTCGTTTTCCAAATCCAGAGACAAGTTTGCTTACAAGCTGTTAATACATTTAAAAAATGGTAAATGAAAAGGTGAGCCAGGTCGACATACAGATTTATTATAATCAGCATTGTGATTTTTTTTCAGTGCATTATTGCCAAGAACATTTTATTAAATGCTTTATCATTTCTGCTATTGTTAATTATTTTAGTCATTTGAGCATCGAGGATTTGAACCTGCAACCTGCTGAGCTTAAGTTTTCATGACCTTTTGACCTCTATGCTAAGCGATTCTGTGCTACGCTATTATTATACTCACTTCTCTCACGTAAGCGCTGACGCGCTGCAGAGTTTGGCGGAACAAGCATTTGATAGCCGCAAAGCTGGGCCAGGCAGAGTTATCTGCTGGGCTGTTCTCAATCAGCCCGTCGGCAGAAGAGAGAAATTTCAGGACCCTCCTGCCACGGCCAAATGATGTTTCCTAAAAGACAACAAAAATAATGAACAAACAAACAAAATGACAGAAAACTGAAATTATCTGAACATATAACCTGATGGTCTGAACATGACTAACAGCCACATCTCATGTGTAACTTGAAACAAATGTGCGTATTTTCTTGGAAGCAGAGGGAATTGTGGGTATTTGTCTGGAAGCAGAGGGAAATGTGGGTAATTGCTAACACTGGCAATCTCGTTAAAAAGTGGATCAATATAAAATAGCTTTTCCACAGTCGGCCTACCTCCACAAAAGCCTCAGCGTTTATTGCACTGGGTCTGTTGGGGTCACCCGGTCCTGGTCCACACCCAGTTTGTTTCACACGCTGTTAGTAAATAATAGTTAAATGGTCAATGACAAATTATCTAAGTTCACCCACACAATTGTAAAGCACTTTCAATTTGACAAATAGGTGGTATTTATTGACATGCATTAACATTGCTACTACAAGTAATTATTTGAATCCAATTTTAAGAATAAATTATAATTACACTAAGAGATCTTATTGTATTATTACTGTTACTATCATTATTATTATATCATCATTATCCAACTGAAGACTTTTTGCAATATCTTTCAATTCACCTACTAAATCGAATTGAATTCATACTTACATTTTCAGTTTCAAATGAAAGAACATTTTCATTCGAATTCTGTTCATCTCGGTAAACTGACACTAGTGAGAGAGAGGAAATCACGTTAGATATCGCGCTGCTAATATGAAGCAAATCCACAGGAAAATGTTCCCGCTTACATCAGATAGTGATTAATAAAAAGTGGTAAATTGTTTCATTAGTAAATCGCATCCCATAGATTTGGCGGGGTTATACCATACTTGCGTCTGAGTTTTCTGGATTTTCCAGTCTATGCATGATATGCATGCTAACGTAGTAGATATGGTTAGTTTACTGTATAGCAACACCACATTTTTATCGTGAATTTAGCAATCTTGGAAGTCAGTGGGAAATTAGGCCTAACAAAAACCCACTGTTTCGTCAGGTTATTGGATTAGGCCTACGACTATCAAGTATTAATTTAAGTGTAAAGATTTCATGACAGATAACCAGCTAACCTAATGTTAGCAGACACTGCTAACTACAGCTCCTTAGCTACTGTAAAGTAGGCTAACGTTTGTGAATTAATGTAAAACGATAAAAAATTATGTCACAACTTTTAACCAACAGTGCCACCTCCTGTAAAGGAGGTTGTAAAACATTGTAAATATATATTAATTTAGTTGTGATTCACTGCCACAGAAAACCCATCCGCCTATCGCTAGCTAGCGAGAACACATCATTATCAGTGTCATGACATAACTATAAAGAATAGGATGCATCGCAAATATGTCTTTGTTATACGTAGGCTATTTCCGTTGTTTCTCTTTATCAAAAAATTGTAGCTGCACGAACTGGCTTGGATGATACAACGGGAAGCTCTTGCCCCGTCCCCAGCCTCGTAGAATTGACCGACTCAGCGACCAGTTGCTCGCTGTGAGAACGCAGCGTTACACTAGGCTGAATTTGGCGCCCTCGCGTGGAGACCTTAAGCCATGATTACATTTCACACAAAAATTCCCGTTGAAACAAGACCGCAAATTGTTCAGTTAATTGTTTAATTTGAAATCGTATCGATTAAATTCTTATTAGCAATTAATCGATAGTCGATTAATTGTTAACATCCCTAGTAACAATAGTGTTACAATCATTTAGATAGCTCTTTATATCGTAAACCCGATCGTAAAATCGTCTTTCCATTGTGACGTTATGTAAGAATGTCAAGCACTGGTCCAGCAAATCCTTCTGCGTAATATCTCTTTTCCGCTGTGACGTCATGTACGAATGTTATTAGTAAATCAAGCAATGCTCTACAAAAAGTGACACAATGTGGAGTAGGCTAATAATGCACACAATAATAATAATAATAAAAGCCGTGTCCAAATAGCAGATTGTAGTTGTAGTACTGCCTAGGCCGTTCGTTAAACACCTTGCGAGAGTGATCGCCTAATTATCTTAGAAAAGGGCGGAGCTTTTTTCAGTCCGCTTTGATAACCCCATTTCCACCTGGGAACGGCCTTGCACGAATGAAATTAGCGGTGAAATACATCTCATGTAGGCTATTATGCTATATTTGGCCCTCAATGGGGGTCGATTTAATTATTGAGAAATTGCGAGATGCATGTGTAGGCTACATGTGTTCTGTACGTGGACAGTTATTGCCTCTTATTTTATATGACAGTGAATACTACTACGGTACAGCAAATATTTTTTTTATGTGTGAATTACGCCTGTGTTTAGTGTTGCTATATTCATATTGAAGTTTATTTAGATTTACAGCGATTTTTCTCTTTACACAGTAAATATATTATTATTAGTATTATTATTATTATTATTATGTGACTGGGAATAAGTTGCCGGTCGACGTTGCTGCACAGCATGGCTATTGCAGATTAAAGCACCTGCAACAGGCGTAAGAAGCTGTAAGAACATTGGAATTAGTTACCAGTGGCATACCCAATTACCAGCATCGAGTTCTCCTGTTTTCTGGTGGGAGTTTTCAATGTATATTGCTTTAAATATTATTAATTTTTAAATAATCCAAAACGTAAAAAAATAGATCAAAATCATTGTTATATTAAATGTGATTCGGCTTTGGTAAACCGATACGACCGTTCATTGTTTTCTGAATTTAAACGTATTCTACAAATGGAGATAGAATAGAATAACTTTGATTTTCCCGCTAGGGAACTTCAGTTGTAACCCCAGCAACAACAAAAAAGACAGACAGTGGGGCAGACCCACACCACACAAACAAAGACATCCAACGGAATCATTACATCAATCAAGTGAATTAAAGTGCCATAGGAGTCTGATTATGAAAACTGATGAAAACGTCTGCTTGTAGGCTGGATTTTAAACCAAGAAAGGCATTACAATGTTTAAATGTTCAGGCAATAAAGACGATGAAACCCAATTAAATGGATCTTATTAACAGTACCACATACTGCATGTGTTTAATTCTAATTAGTGGAGAACTAGGTCAAAAAGTGCATGCCGGGCGCTGAAGATCTTGCTCCAGCGATGGCTTTCTCAGCCTAGTGCAATAAGTAGTGTGGGAAATTCCATGCTGCGCACGCACTGCGTACTGTATCCCTCCGCTAACTTACCATCTCACTGCGCATGTACCGAATCTGTTTATTCGTAGCCAGGAAAGTTGCGAGAGCAGACGTTCCTCTTTGCAAGCTTGGCCCTTACGATTCTTTGTGTTATGGTGTGCGTCGGTGAAATCGTAAGTTTGCTGTGGAAATGCGTTGTCATATTACCACTAATAGTAGTTTACAATTGCAGTTGTTGTTGCAATTAGATAAACGTTTGTTTACGCTATTATCCAGCAGCCACGTTTTGTATGCGTGATGCTATTGCTATCCGGGTGTGTCTGATAGTATAAGCATATTATACTTACTTTCCGTGGTGAGTTACATTTCTCATCATAAGCGGAGATACTTGTTTAGTTTGCTGATAGCGCTGTGTGTATCGATATTTCTGTATATTTATTTACGGACCCATATTTGTACTAAACCCTAATGCACATTTCGTAAGCCACGTTTCGTTCACGTGTTACTTCTTCCTTCACGTGCCTGCCATCTTGTGGTGTAATGTTGCAACTTATCAGTTGTAGCTAGTATATATATATACAGTATAATATTATTGGTAGTTCTTACAGCAATGTTGTAATACCTGTATTCTAATGCAAATGTAATATTATATTTGTATTATTTCAATGCTATTGTAATTCTTATTATATTCCCTTTATCTGTTTATTTGCAGATACCACGCCTTATCACATTTTATTATTAAACGTTTGAAAGGAAGTCTGGAGTTGGCTGCATTTGTTCTGACCGACAAATTAGGCCAGTTCGGGTACCACCAGTTAATACGCCGCACGCGCATCATATTTCACAAGTGGTCCTTCGAGCCAGATGTACCCACGCTGCGCCATGGCAACCTCCAATAACTTCCATTACGGACAGTCAGCACAGAGTCCCTGCCCTAGTCGGCTCCGGCAACTCCCGGGATATCTTGATGACTTTGTGCTTGGCTACCCAGTTAAACAGCTTGTTCCAACTACACTAACGGAAGAGTGCATTCAAGAAACAGAGCTATTACTGCCAGAAGAGGGAGCTCACCAGGATTATTCTACCCCTGCTCAAGTACAGTGTAGGGACCTTGAGTATGAGCAATGGCAACGGATGCAGGCATGCATCAGAGATGTGAACAGACAGATGAAGGAGCTGCAGATAACCATGGAGAGTGCCAGACGGGTGCCCTACCCACACAGCCATGCAGGTTACCCATACTTTAACAGCCCCTACCACAATACTCAAGCCTCCCTCAGCTGGAGCCACGTACCCCAATCCTAAGCCGAGCACCCTCCTCAATGCACAGCCCAATGGGAAGAACCATCGTAGCAACACAAGAGCAGCCTAACAGGATCGCTCAGCACTCTCCAGGAGAGTCAGTATCAGAGCCGGTTTCAGATCTAGCACAAGCTATCATGCCAGAGCAAGCCCTCGCGTCTGGGCCACAGCCCAGTCTGGATTCAGCTCCGCCTGCCCAGCACGCACAAACTCCTGTGCCTGAGCCACAGCCTATTCCAGACCCAGCTCAGCCTGCCCAACGTGCACAAGCTTCTGCCTCTGAGACACAACCTAAATCAAATCAAATCAACTTTATTTATATAGCACATTTACAACAGTTGTGACTGTACCAAAGTCCTTCACAGATAAAAGCATAGAGCAAAAAAAAATATATATATACATATACAGTACATATACTAAACATAATAGTGCAAAAAAGTGCAAATACAAATAAGTGTGACGGTTCAGATAAAAAATAAATTAAAAAATATTTAAAAAATACAAATAAAGATAAAAGAAAAGAAAAAGTGCAGCAGATTACAAAATAAAGCATAAAGGGGCTAAAAGTAGCGACCTAGGAGGCAGACTCAGCTCTGGTCAAAGGCCAGGGAGAAGAGATGAGTCTTTAGCTGGGACTTAAAGGCCTCCAGGGTCTGGGCTGATCTGATGTGGAGGGGGAGGCTATTCCACAGTTTGGGGGCGGCTATTGAAAAGGCTCTGTCCCCTCTGGTTTTGAGCCTAGCCCTGGGTACCTCCAGCAGCAGTTGGTCGGCTGACCTTAGGGCTCTGGATGGAGTGTGGTGACGCAGGAGCTCTGTCAGGTACTGTGGGGCAAGGCCATTTAGGGATTTAAAAACAGTTAAAAGTAGTTTAAAATCAATGCGGTGACGGACGGGGAGCCAGTGGAGTGAGGCCAGGACTGGGGTGATGTGCTCATGCTTTTTTGTGCTGGTGAGAAGTCGGGCAGCCGCATTTTGAACGAGCTGCAGGCGGCGGAGTGATGCCTGATCAATGCCAGCATAAAGAGCATTGCAATAATCCAGCCGAGTTGTAATGAAGGCGTGGATCACTCTCTAGTTACAACCCAGCTCCACCAGAACTACAAAGAGTTCCTGTCATCCTTCCTCCGCCACTGCTACAGCAACCTCCTCCACGGCAAGCCGCAGCATATCCAGTGCCTCCCTATGGGCAGCATCCTCTGCCTCAGCTGCTGCCTTATCAGCCTCATGTGCAGTACCCTCAGTATGGACAGCCACCAACTGCCCAGCACATGCCTATGTACCCTCCGGGGTTCCCTCCTGTGCCCAACTGGCCTCCAGTGAACCCAACAGTGCCCAACATCATGGAAATGGCTATCGCCGCATCCTTCGGCATACCCAAACCCAAGCTAACCTCATTCAGCACTGGAAAGGAGAGTGACTTCATTATGTTGAAGAAGGGGCTTGACAGCCTACTAGGCCCCCACAGGCACCTCACGGAGGACTATAAGTACCAGGTACTCTTAGACCACCTAAAGCTGCCCAGCGCCTACCAGGTGGCTAAGAGATATGTGAACGATTCAACCCCATACACCAGTGCCATGCAGGCCCTCCAACAGAGGTACGGTCAGCCACGTCAGCTGGTCCAGGGGGAGCTAAAGGCGATATTGACTTCTCCTGCTATTAAGTCAGGTGACGCCCAGGCATTCGAAGACTTCTCATCCGCTGTGAACACACTAGTGGGCATGCTGAGCAATATGGATGGTCCCTCCAAGTCAGAGCTGAAATGTGGTTCCCATGTGGACACACTCCTCTGCAAACTGCCCACTAGCTACAGAGAGAGGTTCGCAGAATACTGCCTATCCAAGGGCATCATCCGCAGCGGTAGCGACCAGACCTACACGCTCCCTGACCTTGCTGAGTGGCTTGAGAAGAAGTCACAGGCTATACAAGTCTCCAGGCGAGCGACTGAGGCCAGCCAGTCAGAGCTCATACATACTGAGCGCAAAGAACAAAGACCCTTCAAGTCCCAGAAGGCCAAACTAGCTACTGTCTACCTTGGCAGTGATCAAGAGGCTAGGAAACATCCTCGGGCCTCTGACTCTTCCCCCACTGACTCCAGCCCAAGTCAGACTTTATCCACAAAACGAGAGCGCTTCAAGCCCTACTGTCCCTACTGCTCCAATCAGGAACATTACCTCAGTGCCTGTTCTGAGTTTGCCAAGCTGAACACAACTGAGAGGGCAGCATGGATAAGAGAGAAGAACAAGTGCTGGAGATGTGGGCGTGGCCACAAGCAAGAGAGTTGTACACTCAAGAAGCCCTGTTCAACCTGTAATGGGCAGCACCTTGTTGTGTTGCATGATGTGGCACTCACGGCTAACGTCCTCACAGTAAATACCTCAAACACGGTGTATATGGATCAGGCCGGCCACTCCGGCCGTGTTATGCTCAAGGTCGTCCCAGTCCAACTCCGTAATGGAAGACGGACCCTGAACACACACGCAGTGCTGGACGACGGTTCAGAACGAACCATACTGCTCCCTGCAGCTGCCCAGCACCTCGGCCTAAAGAGAGAGGAAGAACTCTTGACACTGAGAACTATCAGACAGGATGTGGTAAAGCTCAGAGGTGACACCGTGTCATTTGAAGTCTCTGCTCTGTCAAGCCCACAGGTGAAACATCACATTCAGCGCCACGCCTTCATACAACCTTAAGGTCGAGCAATCATGTGCAGTGGAGTCACTGAAGAGCAGAGACAGCCATCAGAGAGTCCTGCAACTGCAAGAACATTACAGCCTATGCTGCTCATAGGATCTGACCACTGCCCACCTGATAACTCCCATACACCTATACGTGTTGGACCCTCAGGTGGCCCCGTAGCAGTGAACACACAGCTCCACCCCCGCACCATCCGACGAGTGAGAGCTCCTGTCTGAACACATCACTGGTCTCATCCAGTCCCAGTTTGTACCAGCATGTCGAGAGATTGTGGCAACTCGACACACTGCCATACAGACAGGGAAAGGAGGTGACACGTTCAAAGCTAGACCAGGAAGCCGTAGACATGCTGGAGAAAGGGACAGTTCACCTCACAGTGGATGGAATTCTCCGCTATGCCACTCCACTGCTTCGGAAGAAGCTGGCACCAAGTCTTCGAGCTGCTCCCGCAGCGGTTATGCCACTCCTGAGAGCCACAGAGCGCCGGCTGGCTAATAGCCCCAAGCTGGCCAGTGTGTATAATCGGGAGATACGCAAGCTAGAGGAATCTGGCTATGCGGTAAAGATAACCAGCGAAGAGGCCAGCCAATCAAGCGAGTCGTGGTATATCCCACACCATATTGTGCACCACAATAACAAGGATAGAGTAGTGTTCAACTGCTCATTCGGCTACCAGCAGCATTCCTTGAACGACAATTTGCTTCCTGGGCCAACTCTGGGTCCACCATTGCTGGGTGTTCTTCTCAGATTCAGAGAGCACACCATTGCCATCAGTGGAGACATACGTGCCATGTTCCACCAGATTAGGCTCCTCCCAGGTGATCAGCCACTCCTCCGCTTCTTGTGGTGGGACATGACTCGAGATCGTAGCCCAGACATCTACGAGTGGCGTGTGCTGCCTTTCGGCACAGTCTGCAGCCCATGCTGTGCGGTGTACGCCCTCCAACGTCACGTCAGAGAGAACAGCACTGGCAACGAGGATGTACTGCAGTCTGTCCTCACCGCCTTTTATGTTGACAACTGTCTCCAGTCTCCCCATCTCAGCAACAAGCGAAGCAGCTCATAGACAAGATGAGGGGGTTTCGAGATACGACAGTGGGCTAGCAACGCGCCAGAGGTGATCTCCCATCTTCCCACAGAAGCAAGGTCAGAGGGATGCGAGCTGTGGCTTACAGCAGACAAGGCAGACCCCCAGGAGTCAACACTGGGCCTACGGTGGCACTGCCCTACCGACACACTGGGGTATAAACTCCGCCCAGTGACATCTACAGAGCCCACGATGAGGAATGTGTACCGAGTGCTCGCAAGCCAATACGACCCACTCGGGTACATTATTCCTTATACAACGCGAGCTAAAGTCCTAGTCCAAGCGCTCTGGAGAAAGGAAAGAGGATGGGACCAGCCTATCACAGATGAACTTCTCCCAGTATGGCAGGCGTGGGAGAGTGAACTCCCTCACCTACACAACATTGCTCTGCCCAGGTGTTACACACCAGCCTGTGCCGATTCTGACACTTCACTTGTAGACCTACACATCTTCTGCGACTCGTCTGAGAAAGCCTATGGGTCTGTCGCTTATCTGCGGGTTGAAGATAAGGAAGGGGGCATACATGTGTCATTCGTCATGGCCAGGTCACGCGTTGCACCCAAACGGCAGCTCTCTATACCTCGACTAGAGCTCTGCGCCGCGCTGACTGGGGCACAACTGGCAAAGGTGCTTCACACGGAGCTCACCCTTCAGATCAGGCAAACTACCATGTGGTCAGACTCCACTACAGTGCTGGGATGGATCAAGTCAGAGTCCTACCAGTACAAGGTATTCGTAGGGACAAGAGTAGCTGATATACAAGAGCTGACAGGTGTCGAAAACTGGAGGTACGTCAACACTCATCAGAACCCTGCTGACGATATTACCCGGGGGAGGACCCTGTTCGATCTGTCTCAGCCGAACCGCTGGAGCCAAGGGCCGGAATTCCTGCACCAGTCCCCTGATTACTGGCCAGTCAACCCTCAGCTGAGAACAGAAGACTCTGACGAGCTCCGGAAGGTTACCTTCTGTGGTCAGCTTGTAGCCAGTGTCACATCTCCCGATCCCGGTCAGTACGCCACATGGTCTGAGTTAGTGGCAGCCACTTATCAGTCCCTTCACGGGGCGGCAGCGCCACCTATGTCTGCCTCCACACGTCTAGACACAGAGGTCGCCCTCCTGAGACGAGCTCAGTCTGAGAGTTTTCCAGATGAAATCAAAACATTACAAAATGGCAACCCTGTACGCCCTGGCAGCCGTCTGAGCCCCCTTTCCCCAGAATACGACCAGACTTTGGACCTTATCAGAGTCGGAGGTCGACTTCGGAAGGCTGAACAGCTGAGTGAAGACACACTTCATCCTATTGTCCTGGCACCAGATCACTCGATCACACAGCTTATAGTGCAGGATTATGACGAGCGCTTACTGCACGCGGGTCCCGAGTGAGTCTTCACCGAGATCAGGAGAACCTACTGGATTCTCCGCGGTCGACAAGCAGTCAAGAAGCATCAACGGCAGTGCCTAGAATGTCGAAAGTGGCGCAGCAAGCCCGTGGTCCCGAAGATGGCTGACCTGCCTTCTGCACGGCTTAGACTCAACCAACCACCTTTCTGGTCCACTGGTGTAGACTGTTTTGGACCGTACACAGTTAAGCTAGGAAGGCGGCATGAAAAGCGATGGGGCATAGTGTTTAAATGCCTTACCACCAGGTGCGTCTACCTCGACCTGCTTCCTAGTATGGATACAGACTCATTCTTGTTAGCCCTTCGTCGCTTCATAGCAAGAAGAGGCAAGCCCTATGAAATCCTGTGCGACAGAGGCACAAACTTCCGTGGAGGTGAGAAGGAACTCCGGGAAGCCTTCAAGGCTCTCGAACCAGCCCTCCAGGAGCAGCTGGCAGAGCAATGTATCAATTTCAAGTTCAATCCCCCTCTCGCCCCCCACTTCGGTGGAGCGTGGGAGAGGGAGATTAAGTCTGTAAAGGCCTCCCTCCAAGTCGTTCTTAGGGATCACATTGTTTCAGAAGAGGTGCTGTCAACCGTCCTCATCGAGGTAGAGGGGATTCTGAATTCAAAGCCCCTGGGGTATGCATCATCTGATTTAGCTGACCCAGATCCCATCACACCAAATCTCTTGTTGATGGGGCGGCGGGATTCCTCTCTTCCGCAAGCCGTCTATGCTGCCCTACAAAGGCAAAAGGCCTTAACTTCCCAGAGTGTAGAACTGAGAAAAATGGCTTTAAAGTTTTATTGTTGCCCAGCCAAATGAGTTGTAGGCAGATTATTGGAAATGTGGCAGTTGTTTGTCTTTTTATGAAGTTATTTTATGTACATATTAATCCTGAGCTCAAACTTGACCTTTGACCCTTATTCGGAAGTTACGGTATTTTGTTGTTGTATGGTCTACAAAATGATAAGGGGTCATGCCAAAGCAAAAAGCTGTAACTTCCATTTGATCGCTCACTTTTTTGTTGATCACAATATAAACAATAACATGATAACATCTAGATAATATATCATGCAACTGTCCGCTTAATATAATGTGAATGAGAATAAATCAATCAATTTGTAGGATTTTTAAGTACTCCATTACTTTGATTGTCTTTCGATGGTGCATTACTAACTCGCATCATGAGGCCCAAGTTTGTATCGACTTGAAACAAAACCTTGCAATATTTTCTTTCCCACCCCTTAACATGGCAAGTTGCAAACATGCCCAACGTTAAATATCAGTAAAATTTGAGATGATGTATGTAGCCTAAGTTTCAGTATTTATTAGTCAAATATGTACTATACGGTGAAAAGGGCGTCACTATGATATAAATAAAGACAAAAATCTAGCCAATTGGTTAACACGTTGACAGATTTAGGACTTGAATGATTGGATGGATGCGATTGGATGTATTATTTTGGTGACTAGACATGGAAAATCCAGACATAGATGATAAGCAAAGTTTTTGCATGCCAGATAACTTTTTTCAACCAAATTATCGAGTGCACCATGCTACGCAATAAAGTAGTACACGGATACTCGACTCGCTTTATGGATTTACTTTGCTGAATGTAAGAGCATTGAATGTGAGAGAGAGCCTAATTGGATTTAACTTGTTGAACGTGAGAGAAGGGCATCCTTGTGCTTTACAATTGATATTTTACTGGGCTATAAAAGGTAGGCTAACGTTTTAATTGTGCGTTGCTTGCATGCATGCGTGCGTGTGTGTGTAGCCTACTTCTCACAAGGAGGTGTGTCGATTCAGTGATCCGTTAACGTTACCGCTGTTATATTCGGCAGTCAGACATTCAGCCGTGTTGTGTTGCACGAATTGACAGGCAGGATTCGCTTGTCCTGGATGCTTTGAACGCAGTTCTGATTGCATATGGGAGCAGTTTTCCAGTTCTCTCATTAGCTAGCATGTAACGTTAGTTAACGTTTGCTCGAGCAAGCTAGTAATTTTGTAGATTGCCTATCTAATCTATCCTCAGTAGGCTAGTCTTTCTTATCTTTGCCTGGGTGTCAGCGTTTCAAAGCTATTTACACTAACATTTTCCCTCGAGAGCAATGGGCCATTCTGATATAGGCTAAGGCTAGGTTAGACTCATTAACAACAACAATATGTTTTCACTTTATTCAGTCTGCCTATGTGTATCTGAAATGCTTCAGTGATTAACATATAGCCTACAATACCAAGGTAAAACACCATAGCTTCAGCGCGGTAAACAGTAACTTCACTTTATTCAAGCTATTATGCGTGTGTTAGAAATACTTCGGTGACAGATATTATACAAAGGTATAACACAGGTAACGTCAGCGCCGTAAACAGTAACTCAACTTTGATGCGCAGCAAGCAAAACAAAGGCAGAGCAGCTACCGTAACTCAATTCGAACGTTTCAGAGTGCCGTGAAACAAAGGCAAGAAACCTTAACTGATGTTACGTCCTTCTGCCTTGGCTTCTGTAGCACTTTTGGAAGTTACGGCAAAGACAACCCACTATTTTCTCAAAAAAACAACACAATTGACTCAAGATATTTCTCCACATGATAAAGCAGGTCTTTATAGTTCCGAAAATGCAAAAAACTAATTTTCGACCAAAGATGAAGTTACGCCCCTTTGTCTTTGCACGGCAGTATGGTCCTAGCGATCTTCTGGGACGTCGCCGCTGGAAGCACAGCCAAGTGCTCGCTGACCATTTCTGGGGTCAGTTCACCCGCAGGTACCTCCCCAGTCTCCAGCTTCGCCAGAAGTGGCGGAACAACCCTCCTGACCTCGCCGTGGGCCAAGTCGTCATGGTCATTGATGCACAGCTACCGAGAGCCCTCTGGCCCATTGGGCGTATCACACGCGTCTTCCCCAGTGACGACAGCAAGATACGTAGCGCTGAAGTAGACATCAAAGGTAGCACCTACAAGCGTCCAGTTGCCAAGCTGATTGCGCTCCCTAAGATGCCTGACGATCGAGACAGCAGCCCCCAGTAGCACAGCAGGGACTTTAGGTTATTGCACATTTGTTACACGAATGTGGGGGCGGCTGTGGGAAATTCCATGCTGCGCACGCACTGCGTACTGTATCCCTCCGCTAACTTACCATCTCACTGCGCATGTACCGAATCTGTTTATTCGTAGCCAGGAAAGTTGCGAGAGCAGACGTTCCTCTTTGCAAGCTTGGCCCTTACGATTCTTTGTGTTATGGTGTGCGTCGGTGAAATCGTAAGTTTGCTGTGGAAATGCGTTGTCATATTACCACTAATAGTAGTTTACAATTGCAGTTGTTGTTGCAATTAGATAAACGTTTGTTTACGCTATTATCCAGCAGCCACGTTTTGTATGCGTGATGCTATTGCTATCCGGGTGTGTCTGATAGTATAAGCATATTATACTTTCCGTGGTGAGTTACATTTCTCATCATAAGCGGAGATACTTGTTTAGTTTGCTGATAGCGCTGTGTGTATCGATATTTCTGTATATTTATTTACGGACCCATATTTGTACTAAACCCTAATGCACATTTCGTAAGCCACGTTTCGTTCACGTGTTACTTCTTCCTTCACGTGCCTGCCATCTTGTGGTGTAATGTTGCAACTTATCAGTTGTAGCTAGTATATATATATACAGTATAATATTATTGGTAGTTCTTACAGCAATGTTGTAATACCTGTATTCTAATGCAAATGTAATATTATATTTGTATTATTTCAATGCTATTGTAATTCTTATTATATTCCCTTTATCTGTTTATTTGCAGATACCACGCCTTATCACATTTTATTATTAAACGTTTGAAAGGAAGTCTGGAGTTGGCTGCATTTGTTCTGACCGACAAATTAGGCCAGTTCGGGTACCACCAGTTAATACGCCGCACGCGCATCATATTTCACAAGTAGCCTTGGCTATTCTGTAGGTGGTGCTGCGTGTGACGACGGTTTCTGTCTGGGAAGTGCTTGTGTGGAAATATCACGTAGGCTATAGACCCATTTCTTGTTTGTAAAAAAAAATATTAAAAAAAATAAAAAGGATGCGCGCGCAACCCTGGGCCAAAATGTGTATCTCCTTGGCAGGATATCACAAAGCGGCAGGCTTGATCATTAATTCAATTAAATTATTCTTTTTTTGTATAGCGCTTTTTACAGAGAACTGTCGCAAAGACGCTGTAGGCCTACAGATTAACAACGATTTAACGTAGCCTACTAAGTGTGTCTAATTGTGTGTCTGGTTCTTTCATTTCACTTTCATCTTGGCAAAGCAATACAAATTAGCAAGCGTTAGTCTTATTGCAACTTGAACTTGTATGTAACGTTTTTGTTGTTGTAAACTAGCAATGTTTGATCAGCGGCAAATTGCTAACTTAATTTTGGATGTTAGTCCAACTCAATAAGTTGGACATATAGAATACACAATATTAACACGTTTAAATGTGTCTGTTTGAAATTGATATAGCCTAGCCTTGTGTAACTTATGTTAATAACTGTATATTTTTTAAATTTTATTTATTTATCCTTTATTTTATATTAATGGTAACGTTTGCCCAGATACGAGTCTACATGCTTTCACGTTTTAACAACCTGCTTGAATTATTCTTTTTAACACTCTTGCATTTTTTACCTATTCAGTTTGGCTATTTTTGCACCGTATCGCGAATTCACGTAAATTTTCTATGTTCACTGGCTATGTATTGAGTTCGCCTTTCAACGTTAAGTTTATTTTTCCTTCTAGGCATCTAACACGTCTTTACAATGTTTCAGTATAATGTTTTTTCGATATAGCCCTCGGCTACTTTTCACGTTTTAACAAACTGCTTGAATTATTTTATTCTTTTTAACACGCTGTCGCTTTTTCACAATGTTTTTCTAATAAAAAAAAGTACAACACAATAAATTGCCAATATGTTCCCCTAAGCACCTAGGTCCTCCATAAAAACAGTTTATAACAATTCCCAATAAAATGACATCACCAAACCCTTGAAACGAAAAACCCACACACCCCCGCCCCGAATGATAATACATAATCATAATCATTAAAAAAATCAAAATTAATTTTATTTTTTTCGATTTTATGCATAATTATAATTTTTTCACAACCTCATTAATATTCATGAAATTGACCTTTTGACACCATCAATCACTTTTGACATTTACAGAATAATATAAACTACTGTGGTTTGTGCTTGAGGATATTTGAATTGCAACATGTTTACTATTTTGTCTATTGATGACAGTTAAAGGTTTTCAGGCATTTTTTTAATGTAATGATTGTTTACTCTGTGATTAACACACTTGACACCCTCAGCAAGTAGATGGCTCTGATCACATTACTATATACAGTGGGGTCCAAAAGTCTGAATCCACTACCAAGATCTGTTTGTTTTCATCATTCATCAAAAACTAACACAACATTTTTATTCAGTTGATATATCTGAACTAAGATTACATCATTTTTTATTAACAGACAGTCAAAATGTCTCAATATTTGGTATGTCCACCATTTGCCTTAATTATAGCTTGTATTCTGTCTGGCATTGATTCTACAAGTTTGTGCAGAATTTGAGAATACAAATTATTCCAGCACTCAGAGCATTTCAGAGGTTGTCCTGTGATGTTACAATATGTTTCGCCTTTTTCCTTTTCAAATGTTCCCATAGATGTTCAATGGGGTTAAGGTCTGGTGACTGTGGAGGGAAAGCCATACAAGTCAACACTCCTTGCTCTTCCTTGGATTTCAAATAGTCCTGGCAAAGCTTTAATGTGTGTTTCGGATCATTGTCCTGCTGGAAAATAAATCCTCTTCCACACAACTTTAAGCCAGAAGGGATGGCATGCCTCAGTAAAAGAGTGGTACTTCTCTTTGGTCAGTGTGTAGTTGATCTTGTGCAAGTCACCGACTCCAGAATAGGCGAAACAGCCCCAAACCTGAATGTTGCCACCACGGCCCATGCTAACCGTTTTACTTATTTTGAGGTCAAAGTGGTTTGGAAACTGCTACTCTTCCATTAAGGCCATTTTGCTACTCATCTTTTGATTAGTTTTACTAACTGGGGTAGGGCATTCTTTGTTCAACTGGCTTTGAATCTTGGATGCGGATGGTGTTCGGTCTCGTAAACATGTTAGCTTTATAACGGGGTTCCAAGCAAAGCCCTGGACAGGCTCCAATACGTGCAGAACTCAGCTGCCAGGGTTCTCACTCACACCAAGCCCTGGCAGCACATCACCCCCACCCTCATCCACCTCCACTGGCTCCCGGTCAAGTTCCGCATCCTGTACAAACTCCTCCTTCTCACCTACAAATCCCTTCACGCACTTGCCCCCCAATACCTGTCCGACTTCCTTCACCAACACACTCCATCCCGGAACCTGCGGTCTTCAGACGCGGGTCTGCTATCCATCCCCCGTACTAGACTCAAAACCTTTGGGGACAGAGCCTTCAGCGTGGCTGCCCCCACCCTCTGGAACGCTCTCCCAGCCGAAATCTGTAATGCCCCGACCCTGGACAGTTTCAAAACACATCTCAAGACACACCTCTTTTCCATGGCCTTTCCACATTAGTTAATTCAGTTTAGTTCAACCATCCCTGTTGTTTGTTTTGTTTGTTCTGTTTGTTTTTCTCCTTCCCCTCTCTCCCCTATCTGCATCCCACTCTTGTGAAGCGACCTTGGGTTTTATGAAAGGCGCTATATAAATTAAAGTTATTATTATTATTATTATTATTTATACACTGCTCAAAGAAATTAAGGGAACACGTAATCAACACAATATAACACCAAATCAATTAAACTTCTGGATATCGATCTGTCCAGTTAGGAAGCGTAAACAATTGTGAATCAATTTCACCTGCTTTGGTGGAGTGACACACCTGGAGTTTTCACCTGCTAAAGTGACAGCAGATGGACAGGAGAGGCAACAGCAAGACAACCTCCAAAAAGTAAATGGTTTTGCAGGTGGTGGCCACAGACCATTTCTCTCTCCTTATCCTTCCTGACTGAGTTTTCTCTAGTTTCGCATTTTGCTAGTGCCCTTGTCACTACTGGTAGCATGAGGTGGTACCTGCAGCCCATTCAGGTTGCACAGGTAGTCCAGCTCCTCCAGGATGGCACATCCATACGTGCCGTCACAATAAGGTTTGCTGTGTCTCCCAGCACAGTCTCAAGAGCGTGGAGGAGATACTGGGAGACGGGCCGTTACATGAGGAGAGCTGGACAGGGCCGTAGAAGGGCAACAACCCAGTGGCAGGACCGGTATCTGCTCCTTTGTGCGAGGAGGAACAGGAGGAGCACTGCCAGAGCCCTACAAAGTGACTTTCAGCGGGCTACTCATGTGTATTTTTCTGACCAAACTGTCAGAAACAGATTCCATGAGGGTGGAATGTCCTGTAGTGGGACCTATGCTCACAGTCCAGCACCTTGCAGCTCGATTGGCATTTGCCAGAGAACACCAGATTTGGCAGGTTCGCCATTGGCGCCCCGTTCTCTTCTCAGATGAGAGCAGGTTCACACAGAGCACATGTGACAGACGTGAAAGAGTCTGGAGACGCTGTGGTGAATGTTATGCTGCCTGCAACATCATCCAGCATGACCGGTTTGGTTTAATTGACTTGGTGTTATACTGTGATGATTAAGTGTTCCCTTCATTTTTTTGAGCAGTGTATATTAGTCTTCAGTAGGGTTGGGAACCTTTAGGATTTTAACGATCCGATTCCTTCACAATTCCCTCTTAATGATGCCGATTCCTTAAGGATTCCCTTATCGATTCCTTGATTATATACAGGTGCAGCTCAAAAAATTTTAATATTGTGAAAAACTTCTAGATTTTTTGTCACTCATTTCAGAAAGTAAAACTCATATATTATATAGATTCATTATACATAGAGTGAAATATTTCAAGCCTTTATCTCTTGTAATTTTGATGATTATGGCTTACAGCTAATGAAACCCAAAATTCAGTGTCTCAGAAAATTAGAATATTTTGCTTTAACATATTTTTAAAGTGTCATATTTAATATTTGGTCGCATATCCTTTGCATGCTTTTACTTCCAGAAGTCTGTGACCAATCAACATCAAAAGACTCTCGATATCTTATTTTCAGGTACTGTTACAAGCGATACTATAACCTCTCTGCATTTGAACTGATCTCTATGGGAATTTGGGGGTGAGACTAGATTCAGCTGTAAATTACACTGGTACAGTATGGAACACATGGCTGGCTAAATGGCTGTAAGTCATCAAGGGTCTGAGCTATCGAACAAGCCCCAAACCATCACTCTGTTGCCAGATATGGAGTAGATGTGGATGGATCACTGCAAGGGTTATTTCTCCTGACTCATTTTTCTATAGAACTCTATGGGGAAAAAAGTCAGGAGAAACAACCCTTAAAGGGATCCATCCACATCTACTCCATATCTGGCCGCAGAGTGATGGTTTGGGGCTCGTTTGATACCTTAGACCCTTGATGACGTACAGCCATTTAGCCAGCCATGTGTTCCATACTGTACCAGTGTAATTTACAGCTGAATCTAGTCTTACCCCCCAATTCTCATAGAGATCAGTTCAAATGCAGAGAGGTTATAATATCGCTTGTAACAGTACCTGAATTCCAGCATAAATGATGGAAATGTTTAGACTGATATAAGTATTGCAATGCAACTGATTTCTCGACTGTTGCTGATGCTTAATGCTTAAATTAAATGCTTAAATGAAAAATAAGGTGGCACCACATTTTGAGGAAATGAAAGGACATGGTGTGCAAACAAAATATTTACAGTTATTTCAATTTCATACCATTCTTTCTCAAACAACAAATATTTTAGATTTGTGTCAGTGTTTTATGACATATTCTTGAATAACAAATACCACATGAGTAAAAATGTTGTGTTAGTTTTCAATGAATGATGAAAACAAACATCTTGGTAGTGGACTTTTGGAGCCCGCTAACAATTGTATTTAATTTCCATAGTGTTGATGCTGCCAGGAATGATCATTCGCTTGGGAGACTGGTTAATGACGATCATATAAATCCAAATTGCCAAATGAAAAGAATAACCTCGGAAGGCAAGCCTCATCTGTGCTTGTTTGCTACTCGAGAAATAAGACCAGGAGAAGAAATAACATACAACTATGGGGATATGGACTGGCCATGGAGAAACGAGTTGAGCTAATCTGGTCATCAGAGGAAAAGCCTGGTGTAATTTTGGGTTCAAGATTTCACTTGTGTGTCTAAAATATTAGATATTAGAATATTAGAAAACTGTTATTTCGAAAAGGAGAGATGTACTTCAAACCCTTAACAGTTAACAGGCTTTAGCATTTTTTTCCTACCTTGTGTCTACTTGGATCATTTAATTAATAAGTGACATTAGATGCACATTAGCACTGTCAATTGAACTCAGAAATTACATTATAAAAATGCTTAATATTTCTTCAAAACAATTTCATATTCAAATATGCTCAGATGTTACAATTATTATTTTTGAATCCAAAAAGAGAATTAAAGGTAATTGTTGCTTTGTTAAGCAATGCAGTTCTCCTCTAAGCATGTTATATTGCTAGGTTATGGTAGACTATTGGTGGATTAAGCAGTGGCTGGCATTGCTAACATTGAGGAAAGTGTTCACCACTTGCCTTTTCAATATGATGAAAAGTTTTTTGTTTTGTTTTAAACAAAGCTTGTTTAAGCGTGGTTACAGGCAAATCTGTACCCTATTTATTAATGAATATACTTCGATACGGTGTCCATATTCCAATTAATTTAATGTAAAAATATGACAGGTTGACAAGGCCACCAACAACACAGATGAGGCAGACAACTTTAACTCTGTGGGTCAAACCATGAGTGACGTCCCAACTTCTCAGGTAACTTCATCATTATATCCTTTTTAAATGTTCTTGTGTGTACACTATTGGAAATTGAAATGTCATATAATGTGTCAAAAGTGCTCCCAGAAATATAGTAGAATTGCATCACAAATATAATACCTTGTTAAAACAATATATATGCATAATCTAGATCACAGACATTATAAATACTCTTAAAGGCCCCCAAGCATACCCCATTTAAGATGCTACGACAGGTTCTGAACTAGAGCCTACCTACCTACCACGGTAACCAATCACGGGAGAAGGTCATAGGTAACCAGGAAACATGTTCGCCTCGCGAAACAGACAAAATGGTGGATGACGTTGTATACTCGGACTTGACTAAATACAATGTAGCCTCGCTAAATATCCTGGCTTTGGGATTAAAACAGCAACTACATAGGGATCTGTTCATATATTCAATACCCCATGAAGAATTCAGCGTCTTCGATAATGCCAACTGTGTTTATTTCGCTGGCTATCCAACCTACAAGCCAACCAAGATAATAAGCAAATTACCCAATGCACGAGGACGCCGACTCCTCCCTGGCACGGAGCCCTGCCTTGCATTGCCATATACAGAACCTACGTATATCATCCGTCTTATGAATATGTAAAAGTAATACATTTTCATTTTGCAGCCCGAATACACATTTATCCACTAAAAACATTTAATGACCCAAACAGAACTGTAGAACATGATGGTGCACTCAGAACATCGTTTTTCGGCTTAAAAAGTTAATTTGTCATGCAAGGGGGCCTTTAATACATTTCTAAAATAATAAATTCACCCAACACATTATTTTCAGTTATTTTTCAGTTGGGTAATATTGCCTTTTGTGCCAAGGATTTAAATGTATTATTTTGACCTAGGCACTGATGAGGCTTCCAACACACAATGCATTGATTTTAATATTTTATATTTGTCTGTCCTATGTAGTAGGAACCCTATTGAACCCTATAGAAATGGTCAAATAACTCAAAGTCCTTGACCAAAAATTACCAGGTTGAAACTAGAGACCATGAGTAACTATGCCAGAAAGAATGACCATGATTCATCCATATGTGGCGCTACAGTAACAGATTCAATACGCAATGCTGGCATTTCCACTCCGTGTGATGAGAAAATGAAATGTGTCATTTCTCATGAGGAACAAATTTGCCTCAAGAACCCATAAAGTCCACCATGATGGATTTTTCTGCAGGTTGAAAATTTGGCAAAACCTATAAAAAGTCCTTATAGGCTGTTAACAGCTAAGAGATCCATTCCAAGATGGCGGAGAAACTGGTATTTAAAAAAATTATAATAAGTTGGCCAGAAATGTCAACTGCTTATAACTTTTTACAACAATAATCTTGGGACTTGAAACAGACTGGGCATGAAGAGGGCACTACCATGTTGTACCATGTCGGCGCAGTTGCAGATATCTCAAAAAACAAGCAGGGTCCAACGGTAAGGTTTTTTTTTTCACTTGCCCCATCGGGCAAGTGGTGAAGAAACCCACTTGCCCACACACAATTTCTGCTTGCCGAAATATTAGAGTAGCGCTGTACCACAGTAAACCAACATAAAGCACATAAAAAGCTTTGGTAACAAACTGTATTTGAGAAATACTTATATAATAATAATTAAATAATAATAATACATTGCAGGTATGGCCGCATCATTTTCAAGTCAAGTGTATGGCGTTTTCCAACGCACATTTTGTAATGTCCATTCTCGGTTTCGTTGTACTCTTCTGACTGTGTGACAGACTACATGCTCCTCCTAACCAGCCAGTAGCTTTAATGTTCAAGTGTACTTTGATAATAGTACATTTTTGTTATTGTTGTTGCTACGAAGGAACCAACTGATGCCTTGCTCCCCCTCAGGATTTTCGAGAGAGAGAAGCTACGCTAGCAGTTGTATTTCTCTGATTTTACTTGTCCGAACGGGCATGTCAGTGATGGGTTCCACTATTCTCATGCATGTTTTTAGTTGTGCCGGGCAATTGGGCACTCATTGTTGGACCATGAACAAGGACATTACAGGCGTTTGCAATTTGACCATTTTGGCGGGAAGCTAATGCTAATGCTAATATTACGCTTTAAAACTCATCTTCTCATGAACGCTTTATCTGGTTCCATCACCATCGCACATGTGTACTCTTGGGTATCATTTCATCAAGGGTGATAAGGACAAGTCGTTTAGTTAAAAACTGCGTGATTTGTGGCGTGACAAAGTTAGCACTTTATGCTAATGCACATTCATATTTCAAAGTAATGTTTCTCATGAACCAGAAGTTGGATCGTCTCACGCACGGGTATGTAGATTGTCCAAAATGATCTCTAGTAAATGTGTGACAGAAGATTTGCTAGGTTAAAAGATGACCGCAACACAGGGTAGATGGCGCTGTCCTACCCTACTGGAAAATCCAGCTAGAACCAGCTACAAACCTTAGCTGGTCATTAGCTGGTCTTGCTGGATTTACCTGCTGGGCCAGTTTGCTAAAGCTGGTTTAACTGGTGATCAGCTGGTAGACCAGTTTTTTTTTAGCTGGTTGAGAGGTGAGCAGCCAGGTTGGGAGTGCTGGTGTAACTGGTCAGATGGTTGCAGACCAGCATGGTCATGCTGGGGTACCTGTTCTGGTTTTTTGTCCTTTGGCCTGTAATTTACCCAGCTTGGGCATGTCTGTAGGACCCCGTCCCATTACCGCTTGCGGCCGGTTATATTTTTGATTGATTTTGCATTGATAGTTTATTGTTATATGTGGGGACCTTTGTTTTTTGTTGTGTCAGAGGGAAGCACTGATTCTTGTTTAGCCTTGTGGGGACCCCGTATGGGTAACATTCTCAATGTAGTCATCGGAATAGAGATGAATATATGGACTTTGGAAATTGATAGTATTGTAATACTCTGTATCACTGACTTGATTTATATTCAATTATTTACCAAAGATTAGCTATTTTTTAAAGAAAGAATTTTAATATCTGTGCGATGTATGATAATTAATATTTTCTCCAGTAAAGTGCACGTATATTTGGCCTCACTGTATTATGATATCTTAAAATAGTGTTTGGATGTTTCCATGCTTGTCCCTGTATCCATTAAGTCATTGATTAATAATGTACAAGTACTTCATATAATTTAACTTCTACATTTTTTTCAGACTTCGAATGATGCCACTCCAATGTGCCGCGCCATGGTTGCCAGCAATTCAGATGAGACCGGCATCTCATATATGAATGATCCTTTCCATACAGGAGGCTGACATACAGGTAAGAGCCTTTTTTATGTATGTTATGTACGCTCGTGCCTGCCTCCTGCTCATAAATGTTTAGCAGATTTAATAATATGTTCTAAAATTAATTGAATGTGAAATATGCTACAGATGGTGTTTGATGCCATTCCTGACATTTTCTGCAATTGCATTTTATTATCTCAATCTTTACATCAAGTGAAAAATCTATTAAACTTTCTATCCAGGTTGATTCCATCAAGTCTGGTGTCAAGCTAGTCAACTACAGTGCCCCTGAAGAGGAAACATTACATCAGTGATTTTCAACCAGTGTGCCGTGAGAGATCGTGCCATGGCTCAAAAAAGGTTGAAAAACACTGCATTACATTACATTACATTATAGTCATTTAGCAGATGCTCTTATCCAGAGCGACGTACATAGTGCATTTCCGAACTAGGAACAAGTGCGTTAAAACAACCCTTAAAGGTAAATACGAATTCAAGTACCAGGCGCAGTCAGTATGATTGGGGGGTTTTTTTGTTTGTTTTTTGGGGGGGGGGGGGGGGGGGGTAACCACACAATATTGATAATAACATTAATATGTAACCAATAAGCCAATAAGTAACCTTACAATTATTAACTAGAAGCTTGAACCACTCAAAGAAGGATTCATAAAACATAATTAAGGGAGGTCACAAGGAGGTAGGGAGGGGTGGAGAGAGGTGCAGCTTGAAGAGGTGAGTCTTCAATCTGCGCTTGAAGGCGGTCAGACTTTCTGTTGTTCTGACCTCTACGAGGAGCTCATTCCACCACCGTGGGGCCAGGACAGACAGACGTTGAGACCGGGTGCTAGTATGAAGAGGGGGGGTACCAGTCGTCCTGAGGAGGCGGAACGCAGGGATCTGGCAGGTGTGTAGGGTCTGATGAGCTTTTGGAGTTATGGAGGGGCAGATCCTCGGACTGCATGGAAGGCGAGCACCAATGTTTTGAATTTGATGCGAGCCATCACAGGTAGCCAGCCAGTGGAGGTCCATGAGCAGGGGGGTGACATGGGAGTTTCGAGGGAGGTTGAAGACCAGGTGCACTGCTGCGTTCTGGATAAGCTGAAGGGGTCTAATGGCCGATGCTGGCAGGCCAGCCAGGAGAGAGTTGCAATAGTCCAGGTTGTACAGGAAGTACCTGCACGCCCGGGTTACCACTGCGATGTTCTCGGAGAGGGGCAGCCTGTTGTCCATCACCACTCCGAGGTTCCTGGCACAGGGCACAGGGCTGAGCCGCCGATCCCTGCTGCAGACAGGGACAACAGGAGGATGGAGTGATCTATGGTATCGAAGGCGGCAGAGAGGTCTAGGAGTATTAGCACAGAGGAGAGGGAGGCTGCCCGAGCTGCATGAAGCATCTCGCTGACGGAGAGGAGTGCGGTCTCTTGAGTGGCTAGGTTTGAAGCCGGACTAGTGGGGGTCTAGCAGGTTGTTCTTGGTAAGGAAAGACGACAGTTGGTTAGAAACAGCATGTTCAATAGTTTTGGAAAGAAAAGGAAGAAGAGATACCGGTCTGTAGTTTTGGATGTTGGAGGGGTCCAGCGTAGGTTTTTTCAGGATCGGGGTGATGTGGGCTCTCTTGAAGGATCTGGACTGTCATCTAGCTGCTGCAATTTCTACTATCATGGATATTGGCAGTCAGTTCTGACCATGCTGGTCATTAAGGTCTAGACCCTGAGCCGACCTGAGGAGAATGGGTTTCCCCCTTGAGTCTGGTTCCTCCCAAGGTTTCTTCCTAGTTACCTCAGGGAGTTTTTCCTTGCCACTGTTGCCTCTGGCTTTGCTCTTGTGGGGGTTTAGGCTGAGTTTTTTTTCTTCTGTGAAGCGCATTGTGACAACTAGTTGTGAAATGCGCTATATAAATAAATATTCATTTGATTTGATTTGATTTGTCTGGCATCCAGAAAGTTCTTAATTTGAGTCCCAGGGAGATAAATTAATAAGTCTGAAGGGTTAGAGTCCTACTGGGGGCAATCTGCTGTGGTACTCCCTAGCACCCTGAGTAGTGGATTCAATGAAGTAAGAAAATTAATCCGGTTTAAGCCAGGTTTCAGTCAAACAAAGAATGTGTTTCTCAGTGATCAGTGCGTTCACAAGAGCAGCCTTTGAGGATGGTGATCTTATGGTCCATGTACCTTCGGATAATTTGTGTTCTCCTTTTTATCCCAAAAACCAAATTACCATGAAACGGCTTGTTTATTCCATTTCTAAAAGTTCCCACTGGTAGGCGAGGCAGATTTCAAGTAGTTTTGCATGTATTTTGTATTACATGCATCAAATGAAAATAAAACTTTTTATGGATGAAATACGTTTTTGTCCACCGGAAGTAGAGCTAGCTATAATATGCACAGTTTGTGTCCGACCTTTTGATAACAGTAGCAGGCATGCAGCGAGTGGCAAACCAAACCCTTGTGAAAATATGCCCAAGAATATACCCTTGCACACAACCTAACACAAAAGTTAACAGTCAGTTATACAACTGGAGACATTTTCCACATTATTGTTCTCAGTGCATTCAAAGCAACCCCTCAACTCCTCGCGCACTGATTTTGTGGAGGTGGGCTGTCTACGGACCAGAGGAGTGTACTTCATGGTCAGCAGCACCAGGCTGTGGTCCGATTGTCCGAGAGGGAGCATGACAGTGGACAAAGCTGGGTCACAGGGTTTATTTTCTTTCCTATAACAAACCTTTTCAATTGTAAAGCAGATCAATTATTTGGACGGAACCTGCGCAGACCTGGCTTGCACGTACTATGAACACAGCCAATGCTTTGAATGTTCTTTATTGTGTATTGTTCAAATATATTATGAACTCATGTAATATACCTACATGTCTAAGGTGAGAGCTCTGTCATTGTTGGTGTATTTCTAGAAGTGCAATCTAAGCATGATAATAAAACTGTGACAGACTGGCAGGGACGGACCCAAATGCACGACGAGACAGAAGTTTTGAAAATAAAGGGTTTTTATTTTCAGTAGGCAAGGTACATGTCCACTGTGGAACCCACAGCGAACTGACACAGCGCCGGGTAGCAGATACAGCAGCCCAGCCGGGCGGAGCTGTATACCGCGGTAGCGGTGGTGAGGCTACAGCAGACTGTGTCCGAGAACAGGCGAAGTAGCAAGGAGCGATCTTTAGCCAGGTGCGAAGTGAAGGATCAGGCGGAGGCAGAGTCAGGATCCACACCAGAAAGCCAGGGTGTGTGGCATCCAGACCTGGGTAGTATAGCCAGAGTCTAGCAAGCTAGAGAATCGGGAAGCAAGTACAAACGAGACAAGGACCGTAATACTCTGACAACAAATCACAGGAACAGCACGGTAAATATAACTAGTGTCATTAGAGCTGATAAACTGCAGCTTGCGGGAAATGCGTGCGAAATCAGCGAATTGATCGAACAATTAGAAAACACGTGAGGAATGCGGTGAAAGCAATTAAATGTGAATTGTGTAATTAAGATGTGGTGCGAGAAGTAAATGTGCAATGTAGACACAATTAGGCAATGAACGCAGACATGACACAATCAGGTTCAGGGAAACAGAGGAAAACACAAAGGGAAGGGAAGCAGGAGCGGATCGTAACAGTACTCCCCCGTCAAGGTACGCCTCCTGGCGGACCACAGGTTCTGGTCGACTGGGGCTGGCGGCGATGGAAGTCCCGGATGAGGGTAGGGTCCAGGATAAGACGAGGGGCGATCCAGGAACGTTCCTCTGGCCCATACCCCTCCCAGTCGACCAGGTACTGGTGGCCCCGTCCCCGGCGCCGGACATCGAGGATGCTGGAGACCGTATAGGCCGGAGAACCATCAATGTCCCGAACAGGTGGTGGGGCAGAAGTGGGAGCGCTGAGAGGGCAGGAGACAGCTGGCTTGACCTGACTGACATGGAAGGTGGGGTGAATTTTGAGGGAGGCAGGGAGACGGAGCTTGAGGGTGACTGGGTTGAGAACAGAGTGCACAGTGAAGGGTCCGACGAAGCGGGGTTGGAGCTTGCGGGAGGTGCCGGGGAGGGAGAAAGTGGAGGTAGACAGCCAAACCTTCTGTCCCGGGCGGTAGCGAGGGGCTGCGGACCGGTGCTGATCCGCCAGGCGACGATTCCGGGAGGAGGTCTTGAGGAGAGCGTTGCGGGTGGCCTTCCAGACCCGCTGGCAGCGTCGGATGTGGGCGTCCACTGACGGAACCGCCACCTCGGCCTCCTGGGGGGGGGACAGTGGGGGTTGGAAGCCCTGGGAAGCCTCAAAGGGGGACCTCCCAGTGGATGAGCACACCAAGGTGTTGTGGGCGTACTAGACCCACGGGAGGAGCTGGGACCAGGAGGCAGGGTTGCGGGCCGTCACGCACCGTAAGGCGGCTCCCAGGTCCTGGTTAGCCCTCTCCGCCTGACCGTTCGTCTGCGGGTGGAACCCGGAGGAGAGGCTGGCGGTGGCGCCGAGGGCGGCGCAGAATGCCTTCCATACTGCGGAGGCAAACTGGGGGCCCCGGTCGGAGACGACGTCCGACGGGATCCCATGCAGCCGCACCACGTGCTGCACCAGGAGGTCGGCCGTCTCGAGGGCGGAGGGGAGTTTGGTGTTACTGGCAGATGGTGGTAGTCCGGTAACAAAGTCGACCCCGATGTGACTCCAAGGACGGCCCGGGATGGGAAGGGGACGGAGGAGACCAGCAGGGGGGGAGTGAGACACCTTACTCCTGGCGCAGACAGGGCAAGCGTGGACGAAGGCCAGGGTGTCCCGCCGGACGGTGGGCCACCAGAAGCTCCTGCGCACCAGTGCCACAGTGCGGTTGCCTCCGGGGTGGCAGGCCAGTCGGGAGGAGTGAGCCCACTCCAGGACCTGGGAGCGGACAGGGTTGGGAACGAACAGGGCAGAAGAGGGGTTAGGGCGAGGATCGGGATGCGTCATCTGAGCGTCCAGTACGATCTTCTGGATGGGCCACCGGACCGCAGCCACGATGCAGGAAGCCGGAATGATGGTCTCTGGGACAGATAGGTCGGCAGGAGAGGAGTGGATCCGAGAGAGGGCGTCGGGTTTGAGGTTCTTAGATCCGGGTTTGAAGGTGATGGAGTAATTAAATCTGGAGAAAAACAATGACCAACGGGCCTGTCTGGAGTTCAGTCGTTTGGCGGACTGGATGTATTGTAAGTTGCGGTGGTCAGTCAGGATCAGGAACGGTTGAGTGGTCCCCTCAAGCCAGTGTCTCCATTCCTCCAGTGCCAGCTTGATGGCCAGCAGCTCACGATCCCCTACACCGTAGTTGCGTTGGGTAGGGGAGAGGCAGCGGGAGAAGAAGGCGCAGGGGTGGAGCTTGTGGTTGAGGGGGGAGTGTTGGGACAGGACGGCCCCTACGCCTGTCTCAGAAGCGTCCACCTCCACCACGAATTGGCGGTCGGGTTCCGGACAGCAGAGGATGGGGGCCGTGGTGAACAGTGTCTTGAGTTTGGTGAAGGCTTGATCTGCCAGGGGATTCCAGGAAAACAGGGTTTTAATAGATGTGAGGGTGGTGAGGGGTGCGGCTACCTGGCTGTAGTTGCGAATAAACCTCCTGTAGAAGTTGGCGAACCCCAGGAACTGCTGCAGGTGCTTCCGAGTGGTGGGGATCGGCCACTCCGTAACCGCCTGGATCTTAGCCGGGTCCGGCCGTATGTCGCCCCTCTCCACCACAAAACCTAGGAACGAGACTGAGGGAGCATGAAACAGGCATTTATCGGCTTTTACGAACAACTTATTCTCAAGTAAGCGTTGTAGGACCAGGGAGACATAGTCTTGGTGTTCCCGTTGATTCTGGGAGAAAATAAGTATGTCGTCTAAATATACGAAGACGAAGCGGTTTAGGAAATCCCTCAGTACCTCGTTCACTAGGCTTTGAAAGACGGCTGGGGCATTAGTGAGGCCGAACGGGACCACCCGGTACTTCCACTCGTCCCCCTCCCGGATCCGTACCAGGTGGTAGGCGTTACGGAGGTCCAGCTTGGTAAAGACCCGGGCACCCTGCAGCAGTTCAAAGGCAGAGTTAAGTAGGGGTAAAGGGTATTTATTTCTGATGGTGATTGCATTGAGGGCGAGGAGGAGGGGCGGATGATACCTGCTTCGAGGGAGGCCTTGATGTAATCCTCCATGGCCGCTCTTTCCGGGCCGGACAGGCTGTACAGGCGACCGGAGGGCAGAGGAGCACCCGGAAGCAGGGAGATGGCACAATCGTAGGGTCTGTGGGGGGGTAAGGACAAGGCAAGAGACTTGGAGAACACACGGGACATAGACAGGTAACAATGGGGGACATAGACAGGTAACAATGGGGGACCCCCTTAAGGTCGACCTCTGGAACGGACGTTTGGATTTCCGTGCTAGAGGGAGGTTCCGCAGAGTGGAGACAGGAGGCATGGCATTGGATGCTCCAGCTGGTGACGCTGGATGTGATCCAGTCGAGCAGTGGGTTGTGTTGGTGCAGCCAGGGCTGACCAAGGACCAGAAGGGAGTGAGGAGTGTTGATGATGTGTAGTTGAATGATCTCCCGGTGGTTACCGGACAGAAGCAGTTGGATGGGGATGGTGCGGTGGGTGATGTGGGCTAGGCGGTGGCCGTCCCGGGCATAGGCATTGATGGGTTTCTACAATTCTTCAGTAGGAATCCCGGACTCGTGCACAAACTGGGAGTCCACAAAGTTGGAGTCGGCTCCTGAATCGATGAGGGCTTGAATTGAGACGGTGGCGGAGGCAGTAGTGCCCCATTTGAGGACCGCAGAGAGTTGGAAGCGGTTGTGAGCTAGGCCAGGTGTTTGGGTCTGGCTCGCCAGTAGGCCTAGGGTTGCTGACGAGCCCTCTCTTTTGGGCA
This sequence comes from Ilyophis sp. 1 JC-2022, assembly GCA_022702515.1. NCBI lineage: Eukaryota > Metazoa > Chordata > Actinopteri > Anguilliformes > Synaphobranchidae > Ilyophis > Ilyophis sp. 1 JC-2022. Next base: position 12,126,139 of record CM040401.1, read on the forward strand.
TACAGGACAGGAGCTAAGGAGGTGATCCGTGCGGCCGCAATAGTAGCATGCTCCGGTGGCCCGGCGTTGGCAGCGGCGGGTGGCAGGGTCGGACGTAGTACCACCCAGCTGCATGAGTTCCACGGGTTCCGGAGGTTCGAGGGGCATGGGAGCATGATGGCGAAGAGCAGGGTGCGAGGGCATGGCTCCCAGAGGCTGTTGAGTGGAGGCGTTAGCCCTCTTCTCTCGGGCGCGCAGGCGGTTGTTGACCGTGATGGCCAAGGAGATGAGGTCATTGAGCGTAGAGGTGTCATTAAATAGAATATGGTAAGTCCTGTTGAATAGCAAGCTATCTGGCATTTAAACACACGTTCAGGACATTGTGTATGTTTTATCCCCCCCCCACCCAATCGATATGCTCTGGGTGACATCTCTACTTTGACACCGTTGCATGGTTTATTATGAAAGTAGCTAACAAATCAATTTGCATTGATGATCACTTTTAATTACTTGGCTAACGTGCTAACGTTAGCTAGCTATGCCAACAACGGACAAAAGGCAAGACTGTGCATTTCTTATTCAGTAACAAACAATCCAACATAGTTAGCTAACTTTCGCTATCATGGCTACTTCTGTGCCTTCACCCCTTTGGATCTTTTGGCTGGATATGTTTTTACTGTGCAATTTATATCATTGCAATGCAGCCTACTCTGCATGTAGGCCTAGTTCAAGTGTACAGTAGACCCTGATGTTTAGGTTGAGCGCTGGGGCATATTTATGGGCATATTTTGGTTTGCCACTCGCTGCCTGCTACTGTTATAAAAATGTCCGACACAAACTGTGCATATTATAGCATTATATTAACATTTTCATTTTATTGTATTTTCATTTGATATATTTATACAAAATTCATTCAAAAGCAACATCAAATTCATGAAAAATAACTTAAAATCTGCATCACCTACTAGTGGGAACCTTTAGAAATGGAATAAACAAGCCTTTTTTCATGGTAATTTCATTTTTGGGATAAAAAGGAGAACACAAATTATCCAAAGGTACATAGACCTCTAATAGTTAGCAATCCTACTTTTAGATCAATTATTATTTTTTACTTTGCTTTTTTACAGGTTTTAAGTTTTTATTTTTTTTGTTTTGAAAACAAATGTCCTTGGGAGACCATTTGTGAATCTGTATTTGCGCTGTTTAGGGATACACTTTCTCTAATGGTTGAGCACTGGGTGATAGTTCTAAGCAACTAGCAGACATCTGTGTAGGATAGTAAGTCTGCTGCCTGGCCTAGACCCAGGTGATATTCTGCTATTCTCTTCAAAATACCAGGTCTCCCCCAGAATGAACTCCAATTATCTACATAGCCCACATTGTTGGTGATCACCATTCAGCCAATGATTGGAGAGAAGGAAGGGAAAGAAGCCATGCTGGCTTTGGGAAACGTATTATTTATGTATGTGTTCAGTGTTGTGTGGAAGAGAAAAAACTAAAACAAAAAAATCTAGTCGCAACAAGGATCTCATTGTAAAATGTAGAAGGCACGCTATTGGGTAGTAGTTTTGTAACTGCCTTTGATTTTCTCTTCCATTTTAACTTGAGCTCATTTTTTATGCTTATTTAGAATTCTGAAAATTCCCCAACTGCTCAGTCTGATTACAGTGATCAAGAATATGTGCCAAGGCCAAAGCATCCTGGTAATCCTCAATCCTTCATTTGTTGTTAAGTGTCATAATGTTGTTAATATAACTGATGCCTGATCAGTTATTCACTCTCCAGATTGTATATATTTTAGAAAATTTTTATTTGATTTTATTATTATTCATTATATTTCATTAATTCTTACAATTATTTTATAATTACTTTTTTTTTCTTTTTAGATGAAGGGAAAGATCCCACCTATAACAGATTCGCTTTTTGACTCTCCTGACAGCGGCGAATAATATATCCTACAAACTAGTGAAGAAAGCTCGGATAGCAGCCTTGAATTGCCCTGCTGCCTCATTTTTTAACAGTAACAGAAGTCCTGCAACTCCCCCAAAGAGTATCACAAGAAACCTTGCAACGCCACACTGCAGTCGTTCGCAATAAATTCCTGACAGCTCTACTTTAAACAGGGAGAGAGTGCCACAGTAGTCCGTAAAAAAAAAGATGGGTCAAGAATGTACAACAAAAAACAGCATTGCTTGTTCTGTATGGAGGATTTTACAAAAATAGCAAGGCATTTGGAACGTAGAAATGAAGCAGAGGTAGCAAGGGCCATTCGTTTGCCAAAGAACTCTAAAGAGAGGCGATTGCAGTTAGACAATCTGCGGAACAGAGGCAATTTTGCCCACAACGTAACAGTGCTGAAAACAGGTCAAGGAAATCTTATTCCACGCAAACAACCAAAAGCAGAGGCTCAGGGCCTGGAATTTGTGCACTGTGCATACTGTCAATGGCTGTTCTCAAGAAAACTGTTGTGGCGGCACGTGAAGGATTGCAAATTCAAACCAAGTAATCTCAGACCAAAACCTGGAAGAAACAGAGTATTGTCTCTTTGTGCCTTCACTGCACCTGCTCCATCTGTCTCTTTGTGCCTTCACTGCACCTGCTCCATCTGTCTCTTTGTGCCTTCACTGCACCTGCTCCATCTGTCTCTTTGTGCCTTCACTGCACCTGCTCCATCTGTCTCTTTGTGCCTTCACTGCACCTGCTCCATCTGTCTCTTTGTGCCTTCACTGCAGCTGCTCCATCTGTCTATTTGTGCCTTCACTGCACCTGCTCCATCTGTCTCTTTGTGCCTTCACTGCACCTGCTCCATCTGTCTCTTTGTGCCTTCATTACACCTGTTCGATCTGTCTCTTTGTGCCTTCATTACAGCTGCTCCATCTGTCTCTTTGTGCCTTCACTACACCTGCTCCATCTGTCTCTTTGTGCCTTCACTACACCTGCTCCATCTGTCTCTTTGTGCCTTCACTGCACCTGCTCCATCTGTCTCTTTATGCCTTCACTACACCTGCTCCATCTGTCTCTTTGTGCCTTCACTACACCTGCTCCATCTGTCTCTTTGTGCCTTCACTACACATGCTCCATCTGTCTCTTTGTGCCTTCACTACACCTGCTCCATCTGTCTCTTTGTGCCTTCACTACACCTGCTCCATCTGGTGTAAGTCGTGACCTATGGACACTAGTGCACAGCATGACACTAGATACTTTCACTTGCAGTCAAAAATGGTGCATCATGGAGCTGGGACAGCATTTATATAACAGGCTTGGCAATAATGTTAAGATGAGAGAGCTTGGTAGAGTTCTACTTGGTGCAAAAGAAGTCACACCTCTCATTACTATAACAGAATTTGTCAAACCGGCAAACTTCATTCATACAGTCAATGCTGTGAACCACGTTGCTGGTCACATGCCTGAAACAGATACATACAAGTCTCCATCACTAGCACTGAAACTCGGACACAGTTTGACAAAGATATCTGAGCTTGTTGAAAGCAATGCGCTTGTACAAGGTGACAACAACTTTGCAAAAAAGGCTAGCAACTTCCGCCAGATCTATGATGCCAGGTGGCATGAACTCGTTTCGGCTGCAGCTTATAGAACACTTGAGGAATCCAAGTGGAACGCTCCCCTCTTGCTACCTTTGACAGAAGATGTGAAACTGCTGCATTCATATCTAGATGGGAAAGAGCAGGACTACCGTAATGCCTTATCAAATGAGTCTTCTGCCCAGAATTGGTCAAAACTGGCAAAGGTTATTTTGGCACAAGTTATACTTTTCAATCGCCGGAGAGAAGGGGAAGTCTCCAAAATGTCACTTTCAGCCTTTATCTTGAGAGAAATCAGATCCACATGAAAATATCAATGAAGCCCTCTCAGAGCTGGAGCATAAATTGTGTCAATACTTCCAAAGGATTGAGATAAGAGGGACAAGAGGCAGGAAGGTTCCCGTGCTTCTAACTCCTGAGATGCTGAAATCAGCGAGAAGAATGCAGAGTGCAAAAAGAAAATACTTACCGCTTCGCACGGTGATCTGCAATGTCTTGCTATCGTGGATCAGACTGCATTTGATATTTTGCAAATGCCTGTGGTGCAAAACGTCCAGAAACACTGTGCTCTACCAAGTTAAGAGAACAATTAGGGACCCTATCAAAAGTGCTCAACCTTACCAATACGGAGTTAGATCAGTTGGCCAATTTTCTTGGCCATGACATACGTGTACATAGAGAGTTCTACAGACTACCGGAGGGTACCCTACAACTCTCCAAAATAAGTAAAGTTCTCCTTGCTCTGAAAAAAGGACGCCCGTGTTTTCCTTCTCCCCCTGTCTCGTGTTAGTCTCTCCATTGTCCGTTTTCCCTAGCTGCAGGTTGGGCGTGGTTTTTCCTTTCGTGTCACTCTGCTTCACTAGTCTTCTCTCAGCCTATCCCATTCCCCCGTTTTGCATGCATTCCACACTCTCCGCTCTGTTAATCACCCTCGCATACATTCGCACGCGGCACCTAATTGATATCAATTAATGTTTGTATTTAGTCACCCGGTGTTCTCTGTCCTGTGCCAGTTTGTTAATGCTCTTTGTCTGAAACGTCTGGTCGTGTCCTAATGTCCTAGAATCCAGTTTAAGTTGTAGAAACTAAAGTCTGGTTCTGTGCCGGCGTTAACTCGCCCTGCTACTCTGTCTAAGTCGAAGTCTGCTCTTTTCAGGAATGGCATTTCCTGCTGTTCATTTGCCTGTCTCGCTGTACTAACTTTGTCTGCTTCAGTCTGCCTACCTGCAGTTGTTTGCTATCCCTGCCTGTGTTGCGGTTCCCCGCCACCCATCTGATGTTTGCATACAGCCAGAGCTCCTCTTCACCTCTTTGCGGCGGTGCCCGCTCTCTGCCAGCGCTACGATTGCTGCTGATGTGCTGTCGCTCTGCCACTGCTGTTGCTGCTGCCGCTACTGCCGCTGCCCTGCTGCCACGCCTGCATCCGCTCCACTGTCCTGCCTGGTCCATTTCCGGCTTGGAACTATTGGTGCCTGGTTGTAAAGTCCAGTTCCGGCTTGGAACTATAACTGCTTCCCTTTTCCCCCATGCTTCAGGAATACTCCCTGGTCAAGCAATAAAATATCTGAGTATTGGAATTTCTGTGTCTGAGTCGTGCGTTTGAGTCCAGTCCATATTCGGGGTCGTAACAAAATTATAATTTTCAATCTTCGTCATCTCGACCTCAGCTAATAAGAGGAGCTTGCCTCCAAAAAATAGTCAGGTAACGTTAAAGATCTCATATTTATTCCATGTAGCTAAATGTATAAGCTAAGCCTAAATGAGATGACGGAGAATGGTGACAGTGGAAGCTGTTCTGATAATACAGAAACACGCCTAGGAGCGTATCTAACTCATAAGTAAAGTTTGCGATCTTTGTTCGATCATGAAACGCCGAAATGCCCCCATCTTTTTTTACATAACGTTAAACTGATAATTGATCCTCTCTTCTTATGTCCTTTTTCATTCTTTTCTGGTGTCTTAGTTATTTTCTGATGTCTGATATTTTTAAGTATTCGTATTGATGAAGCCAAATGACATTTCAATTTACAGAATTATACAATTCTGACTGTTGTATGGACGCTCTGCCACTTGTGCAAGCAGTGGAGAGAGCGGCAGGGCAGGAAGGACTTTTATTGAGGTGCCTAGTATGTATATTGTAGCGGTTGTGTGTGTCAGTGCTGACTGCACAATATAGTCGCCTGAATCTATCATGGTATCCTCACAGTAGTGGCCTGGCTGCTGTCGACAAACCTTTCACTTGCTCTTAATATAGCTCTGTATTAGTGTTACAGTCGCCTAGAGTATCCATCCATTATGCCTATACAGTCAAGCCGGAAAATCTGCACACCCCTTTCACCTTTTCTCCACATTTTATTACGTTGCAGACTTATACTACAATAGATTTTTTGCCTCAAAATCTACACACAATAGCCAATAATGACGAAGTGAAAACACGTTTTTAGAAAATATGCATTTTTATTTTACTGACAAAAATAGGTTATTTAGGAGTTACATATCGGTACACACCCTTAGCCTAATATTTGGTTGCTGCAGAATACGTGGTGCCAGCTTTGTGATTTGTAGCACGGTTACTTTGTTGCTAATAGGTTACTACTAGCTTTTGGTTCGTAACTGTGTTACTGTGTTACTTGGTACGACATTGACTCCCGCCTGTAGTAATATCTTTGTGTGTCATTTTGTCACTTTGAGTTGCGCTACTTTTGGCATTTTGTAGCGCTTGTATTGCCACTTATCACATACTCGTAAGTTACCAGTAAGTGTTGTGATTTCGTTTTTTCGTTGCTGTGGGCAGCGGGTTTAATAACATTGGTAGAACGCTATTCTCTTTATTTTTAAACTCGGCATTTAAGCGTTGCTGCGTAACTTTCGTTACCATGGAGTTCGATTTGGAACGGTTCGTTGATGATCCAACACTGGAGCAGCTGGATAGCTGTCGGAAAGCTGACCTTGTGATAAGAACGGAATACTTTAAAATCGATGTGTCCCGCTCTGAGAAGAAATGCCAGATCAAAACCAAGGTAACAGATGGGTTGCTCGAAAGGCAGATTCTGTTTGAGGGTGCGGATCCAGGAGAATCGACCCGCATTAAGACAGAGAGCCCCGATACTTCGACTCAGACTAGGCAGTTTGAGCTGGAGATGAGACGTTTAGAGCTGAGAGAGAAGCAGTTGGAGGCGAAGGTGCGCCTAAGGGAGTTGGATGTGGAAGCTATGCGGTCTAGTAGAGTGCAATCGCCCGATTTTGACGTCAGCAGATACACTAAAATGGTTCCCCCCTTTCGTGAGGCTGATGTTGATAAATATTTCTCTATGTTTGAACGGGTTGCCATTTCACTTAAGTGGCCCAGGGATGCCTGGCCGCTGTTGCTACAGTGCGTGCTGGTTGGTAAGGCCCAGAGTGCTTATTCGTCGCTGTCTATAGAAGTCTAGATTACGACGTGGTGAAAGCCGCGGTCTTGAGGGCGTACAAGTTGGTACCAGAGGCTTACCATCATAAGTTTAGGCGATATCGGAAGGCCGATAGCCAAACCTTTGTTGAATTCGCCCGGGCCGGGAGAAGGAGAATTTATTTGATCGTTGGTGTGCTGCACAATGGGTTGAGCGATTTGACCAACTCCGTGATTTAATTATCATGGAATAGTTTAAGAACTGTGTACCTAAGCGTGGCACCACCTATTTAAGCGAACAGAGAACAACTCAGGTCGCCCAGGCTGCAGTCCTAGCTGATGAATATACCCTCACTCATAGAAGTGCATTTTCAGAGGATTCCCCGTTACGTCATGACAACGTCACTCCCCGGAGGGAGGATTTGAGAGCTAAACGGAGAATTGTGTGTAATTATTGTAAGAAGCTCGGTCATGTCGTGTCTGCGAGTCGCATATGCATAAAATGCTGCTATCTGATATTTTACATGAGGTACTATTCATTTCAATCAATACTTATATTTTTCATAATAGTTCATGCATGTGAAAGAAAATAACAAATGTATAGCCAGCCAGCCGCTTAAGCGCAGTGCACTGCCAGGAGACTGAGCGCAAATAGGCCCCGCCCATCCCGGGGGGGAAAACACATCCCGCTCTTGCACTCAATTGACTTGACGTGCTGGTGCCTTCTTGTAATTTCGATCCGTTAGCCAATAGCATACAAATGCCTAAAATTTGTTGTTTGGTGGGATACAAACAAGGCAAAAAACCCAGAATTGCGGTTCCGAACCGCAAAACGGAGCCCATAAGATGAGAAAAGTGGATCCGAGCAATAAGACATGAGGCGTCGGCGGGAAGAAAGGGGAAAATGTGGGACCCTGAAACTCCACATGCTTATGTGTACAGCAGGCATTGTTTCACAGGTAGCCTAAGTCAATGAAGTTATCCAATTGTCAATTTATGGCAAACTAATATTGCTGTAAGAAACGCTAAAACATTTTGACCATATGCAAATGGTTTGTAGTGGAATGTGGAGTGCTATAACGTTACAGTATTATATTTGCAAGTGCAAAATATTATCATCCACTAACAAAAAAGTTGTGGGCATCCAAAGAATGATAATTTTTCATCGTTGTATGCGTGTAGATTCCAAACAAACGGTGAGACAAAGAAAAAGCAATCAGCTTTCAATGGGTAGGCTACTCTTCTCATGCAGGTTGTAACTGTTCAAGTAGGCGAGCGAAATAGAGGTGACATCATAAAAAAATTTCTTACTGTCAAAATGGACGACTTGTTTACATTCTCGGACAGATATTAAAGTAAATCTATCACCACTCGCCACAAGTCAGCAATTATATCGGGAAATGCCCTCTTTGAAAAACAAAAAATAAAATAAAAGAAAAATATTGCATACCAGTATTTGCCAAAGCTGCATCATATCCATCATAGCGCGGAGCTTTCAAAACCATAACAACGCGGAAACCCATTAAAAAAACAAAATAAAAACTGTAGGCTACACATAGCCTAGCCTATGATAACTGTGGACAAAACGGGCTGAGAAGAATGTAGCCTAATAAAGCAGGGATATAAGTAGGCTATAATAAAATTTATATTGTTGTCCATGATTATGCTTTTTTGTTTTGTTTTTCATTTTTGGACATATATAATACCATATTTTCGTTTACAAAAAAACACAGCAACAGCCAAATACAGCTGTATTGAAATGAATTTGAGGCCTCTGTGTGGTGTTTTTAAACTCTAGTAGGCTTGTTCCTAGTAAATTCCTTAAAATCAATGTAACTACTCCTTCAAATTAAAGCTGTATATTTGTCTTTTTAAGGAAAAGGACAACTACTAGCCTATTTGAAGAACAATGAATCGCCTATGTATACATAACACATTAAAACAGGATTGTTGTGGAACTCAAAATGTTAACGGTACCTTTAGCTTATAAATATACATACACATATAATTGACATTTTCTTTTTCGTCAGATACGGCAAACTGTTTATCTATGTGTCACATTTTCAGTCAAAGATGTTCGCCCAATTGTGACCTGCGTTAGGTTACCTGATCTTGAGGTAAAAGGTAGCTAGCAAAGAAAAGCAAACGTTACTTATTAGTCTGTGTACATCAGATAATTAGTAACATTAACTGTAAAATAAGAAACCAAAGTACATCAGTATGCGATTCCTTAACTCTCATATTAACATAGTTTTCCACTAGCCTATATACTACAACAACATAATAGAATTCCTGAAATTCAGTTATGGCTTTTGGATTTGGTGTGCCACCCCAAGATTTTCAGTGGCCCCATCTGGCCACCCCAATGAAAGATTTCTGGGGGCGCCACTGGTCGTCATATCCAGGCACATGCGCCCGTCTCGTATTCAAGACAAAAGCGTCATGCAGGGCACGAGACAACGGCTGTCTCAAATTGCATACTTGTGTAGCCAACTCGTGTACTTGTAAGTATGTATTTCCTAATGCATTAAAATGTATGTACTATTCAGTAGCCTATGCAAGAATGCAGCTAGATTTGGGAGCTAAATTAATGTTAACGTTAGTGTCTAGCTAATATTGTATATAGAAAATAAGCGTTAGCTTGTGATGCGGAGGCCGCGGTAGGTATATTCATAGGTTTCTATGACGATGTGTAAACACGGCGCTATCTTTAGGACTTATTTTGTTCTGCAGCTGTCCCTCACGCTCAGTCAGCGGGTGGGGGAGAGATGGCTTCTTACCGTAAAAAGTGACAACTTGTTTACATTTTCGGACAGATGTCAGCTAACGTTAGTCTATCACCACGGCAGCACTTTCGCCACAAGTCAGCAATTATATTGGGAAATGCCCTCTTTGAAAACAAAAAAATAAACTAGATTAACAATTCCAAAATAAATTGTAGATGTGGCTGCTTTACAACGATATAAATTGCTGGAAATGGTATAGAAAGATGGTAATATGGTATAGTGTGAGGTGGAAAATAAAAGGTGGAAATGGTATTAAGTGGTGATGCGGTATAAAAGGTAAATTATCTGAAAAAGTGTATATGGTATAAAGGTAAAAAGTAATAGCAACCTGGAGGGTATGTAAAGGTATAATATGAGGTATGAATTGACATTATTGTTCAGTAAGTATTAACCTATATGAACCAGATTCTTATAAATATACACTACCGTTCAAAAGTTTGGGGTCACTTAGAAATTTCCTTATTTTTGAAAGAAAAGCACTGTTTTTTTCAATGAAGATAACATTAAATTAATCAGAAATACACTCTATACATTGTTAATGTGGTAAATTACTATTCTAGCTGCAAACATCTGGTTTTTAATGGAATATCTACATAGGTGTATAGAGGCCCATTTCCAGCAACCATCACTCCAGTGTTCTAATGGTACATTGTGTTTGCTAATCGCGTTAGAAAGCTAATGGATGATTAGAAAAACCTTGAAAACCCTTGTGCAATTATGTTAGCACAGCTGAAAACGGTTTTGCTGGTTAGAGAAGCTATAAAACTGGCCTTCCTTTGAGCTAGTTGAGTATCTGGAGCATCACATTTGTGGGTTCCATTATACTCTCAAAATGGCCAGAAAAAGAGAACTTTCATATGAAACTCGACAGTCTATTCTTGTTCTTAGAAATGAAGGCTATTCCATGCGAGAAATTGCCAAGAAACTGAACATTTCCTACAACGGTGTGTACTACTCCCTTCAGAGAACAGCACAAACAGGCTCTAACCAGAGTAGAAAGAGAAGTGGGAGGCAAGAAGACAAGTACATTAGAGTCTCTAGTTTGAGAAATAGACGCCTCACAGGTCCTGAACTGGCAGCTTCATTAAATGGTACCCGCAAAACGCCAGTGTCAACGTCTACAGTGACGAGGCGACTCCGGGATGCTGGCCTTCTAGGCAGAGTGGCAAAGAAAAAGCCATATCTGAGACTGGCTAATAAAAGGAAAAGATTAATATGGGCAAAAGAACACAGACATTGGACAGAGGAAGATTGGAAAAAAGTGTTATGGACAGACGAATCGAAGTTTGAGGTGTTTGGATCACACAGAAGAACATTTGTGAGACGCAGAACAAGTGAAAAGATGCTGGAAGAGTGCCTGACGCCATCTGTCAAGCATGGTGGAGGTAATGTGATGGTCTGGGGCTGCTTTGGTGCTGGTAAAGTGGGAGATTTGTACAAGGTAAAAGGGATTTTGAATAAGGAAGGCTATCACTCAATTTTGCAACACCATGCCATACCCTGTGGACAGCGCTTGATTGGAGCCAATTTCCTCCTACAACAGGACAATGACCCAAAGCACACCTCCAAATTATGCAAGAACTATTTAGGGAAGAAGCAGGCAGCTGGTATTCTGTCTGTAATGGAGTGGCCAGCACAGTCACCAGATCTCAACCCCATTGAGCTGTTGTGGGAGCAGCTTGACCGTATGGTACGCAAGAAGTGCCCATCAAGCCAATCCAACTTGTGGGAGGTGCTTCAGGAAGCGTGGGGTGAAATTTCTTCAGATTACCTCAACAAATTAACAGCTAGAATGCCAAAGGTCTGCAATGCTGTAATTGCTGCAAAGGGAGCATTCTTTGACGAAAGCAAAGTTTGAAGGACAAAATTATTATGTCAAATAAAAATCATTACTTCTAACTTTGTCAATGTCTTGACTATATTTTCTATTAATTTTGCAACTCATTTGATAAATAAAAGTGAGTTTTCATGGAAAACACGAAATTGTCTGGGTGACCCAAAACTTTTGAACGGTAGTGTACATACATATATAATTGACATTTTCTTTTTCGTCAGATTACGCCAAACTGTTTATCTATGTGTCACATTTTCGGTCAAGAATGTTCGCCAAATTGTGACCTGCGTTAGGTTACCTGATCTTGAGGTAAAAAAGGTAGCTAGCAAAGCAAACGTTACTTTTCCCACAGTTTTCCCACAAACAAATGTAAGCAAATTTTACATTAACCTAATCGTTATATTACTATATTATGACTAGCTGGTATACCATTAACTTAATTGATAATGAAAGACGTTTAATCTGCCGCATTTTTTTATTTTTTTTTACTTAGCTAAATGTTAAGTCTGACGTTAAGTCCCCTCTCCATCACTCTGTCTCCCTCTATCTATTTCTCCCTCTTTCTCCCTCTATTTGTCCCGTTCTCTCCCTCTGTATCTCTGCTTCCTTTTTTCCCTTATTTTTCCTCTCTACTGTATTTGCCCTCTGTCTGCCTTGTTTGTCCTGACCTCTATCGTCTATATACTCTGCTCTTTCTCTCTACATGTCATCTATCCCTCCCTCTCTGTATGTAGTATCTCTCTATCCTCCATCTCTCGGTGTGTGATATTAATATTTTAATTGGTTGTTTTAGTAGTCTGCGAGGTAGTGCACACAGGCACGACGGCGTGAGTATGGCGGCCAAATCCGAAAGTAGGCAGCCCTGTATTAGGACATACTTATTAAGTGATTTCTTGGGTTTGTGGTGTAAAAATGCTTTTTAGCCTAGTCAACTTCTTTTGTTGTTGTTTTTTCTCATAGTTTGTTCCAGTGTCTGGCATGAATACTGCTTCAAAAAAGATGAACAGAGACAATTATCTGGTTTCAACAAATTTGACAAAAGGTAAAGGTTTCATGGATGTTAAAGTAGCATTGGATACATTAAGATCATAGTATCCCATGTTGATATTAAAACATTTACTTTGTCACCATTTCCAGAATGTAATTGAATCAAGTGAGGAGGAAGATATTTCATCTGGTGAAGAATATATTCCAGGGTCTGAGAATGAAAGTTCAATTGAAATATTTGAGCCTTTTAAAACTAATTTACTGCATTTCTACACAACCTCACACAGGGCATTTTATAAAATAAAATGTTTAATTTCTGAACATTGAGTTTTTTTTCAAAGCCTGAAGGCCGTGACACACTGCCCGCGATTTACTCGCACGTTGAAAAATAAAAATGCTTAAAAGTTGTCTCCAGCTAACGTTAGCTAACCTTTAGGTCTAACTTTAACGTTGATAGCAGTTAATGTGAAGAAGATAACAAGCCAGTGGCGATAACACACAAACATAGCTACACAATACGTAGGCCTATTTATTTTTTGACTTTAGGCGAGTTCATGTAGGCTACGCTGTGTCGTGTGGGGTCGTTTGCCTTGGTGAAAACAAGGGATGAAAGCTAGCTAACCGCTATATGTGATATTGTTTTGTGGATATTTGCCGTAGTAATTGTGGGCTATAGGCTAACAGATGGAGAAAGACGACACGTAGGCTAGCTGGCCAGGGGCAGCCACTGTGGTGGAGGGAGAGAAAGGGGGAGGAGGAGAAGGGCAGGGTAGAGTAGCCTATATGAAATGTTTTAGCTGTCACACGGTTGTCTATGTGCGTGGCAAATAAAGTCTATACAGTTCCCCAAAAATCTTATTCCGACTCGTGTGTGGATTTCCTGATTACTGATAGCTAAGTTATATAAATAACGAGGAAAACAAACGAGGTCTGCCTGTAGCGATCGTTTTGGAGAGTTGCTACACTGTATAGACAGTTGCTACACTGTATAGACTACAACAAATTTATTTTAAAGATGTTTGTTTGCTGAAATGACGTAATGTATTGTTATGTTGTGGTTAACCCTTCATATTAGTGGAAGAGATCAAGAGGCAGTGGAAGAATTTGAGGGACACGTATGTCCGTAAAAGGAGGGAAGAGAAGGAGAGCAGCAGGAGTGGTCAGGCTGGAGGGAAACAGAGGAAAAGGTGGAAGTTCATGGTTGTCATGGCTTTCCTTGAGCAATCTACTGATTTTCGAAGGTGTGAAAGCCATACTTAAATTTATTCAGCTACAGTGCTGAACAGAAATCACATGCAGATTCGTGAGGGGGGGGGAGGGGCGACGATGACATCGCTATGACTGGGCCGGGTGTCTGTCAGGGAAGTCGCGGGTGTCTGCATGTGATTTTAGCCATTTTGGTAGTTTATAATATAATAAGCCACTGTGATTTCACTTTGCCATGACTGCTCCATGTTTATCGCTAAACACAGTAACGGAGTGACACTGCAAGTCCATTAATTCAGTCTACTTTTAAACAGGACACACAGCAATGTAAGTGAGCAGACGGAGGAGATGCAGCAGTCTGAGGCAGGGCCAGGAGACCAGGCAGAAGACTCAGAGTGAGGGAGAGAGTCAGTGTTGCCAACTTGGCGACTTTGTCACTATATCTGGCGACTTTCCAGACCCCCTTGGCGACTTAATTAGTCAAAAGCGACCAGCGACCAGCGACAAATCTAGCGAGTTTTTCTTGTCATTTGGGGAATATTTGGGGAATAATTGTGTTGACAAAGTACTGTAAAAGCATCTAACATATCCCGTTCCGCGGTTCACGTTACAACCGAGTTCACGAGAGCCGAGTACAGCGAGGGCTGCCGTCCCTTCCTCCTCACCACTCACACAGCAGTCCCAGCCTGCTGTAGCAGCCAGCGGAGCTGACACCGTGACCGCTCTGAGCAAGCGCTGCCTGCAAATGAATCGCGCGTGCGCAGCTTACGGCCAATCACAGACGATGATTTTGTACAGTTAGTTATAGTAGCTAAGTACATAGATATGTTTTTGTTTAAATAATTCACTCTGTCTTTTTTAGTTTCACACTCAAAAATCCCTCACACAGTTCACTCTGTCAGTCTCACTCACACAGTGACTCAGTTTACCTCTCCTCATTCCTCTGGCCAAATATAAGCTGCAAGACCACGTTTTTGTATAATTGTTTTTGTTTAGAGAATGTTTTTGTAAATAGTCACTGCCTTTTTTCAGTCTCACAAAAAACACTGTCATTTCAATTCAAACAGGCTTTCTTTGCATGAACATAGTGCAGTGCAGTCAGAGCTAGCTATGGCTCAGTCAAAACTGTACACACAAAAATATAGGAGGGAGTGAGAGTTATACCCTGAGTTCAAGGGCTGGTTGAAACCACATATCGGTGATGATGCGCGGGCATACTGCCTGTATTGTAAGTCTGATTTTTATGCCAAGCTGAGTGACATAAAAAAGCATATGTCAACTCAAAAGCATGCCCAAAAGTCAAAACCTCATAACAGTGCCACACAAAGCACCTTGCCATTTCTGATTAAAGCAACTGATTCTGCCAAAAAGGCTGAGGCAACCATAGCAATGGCTATTGCTGAGCACTGTTCTATGTTGGCATGCGATCACATTGGGGAAGCCTGCAAAACTGCTTTTGCAGATTCCACTGTTGCCACTCATTTCCGAATGCATCGGACCAAGTGCACAGAAATGATAAATGGCGTTCTGGCCCCATACTTTTTGAAAAGGTTGGTGGCGGATGTGGGTGAGCAGCGATTCAGCCTCCTCCTCGACGAGTCCACAGATGTGAGCGTGTCAAAGTACCTTGGTGTTGTTATCAGGTACTTCAGTGAGACCAAGAAAACGATTCTCTCAACATTTCTGGGGCTTGTCGAGTTGGAGGCTGGAGATGCCAGAGCTATAGCCCGTGCTGTTTTGGCATTCCTGGAGAAATGTGGTCTCAAAAAAGAAAAACTCCTGGGCATAGGGACAGACAATGCCTCAGTTATGACTGGGATCAACAATGGAGTGCATAAAGTGCTGAAGGAGGAGTGTGGCCTGAAAGAGCTCGTCCTCATCCGTTGTGTCTGTCACTCTCTGCAGCTTGCTGTAAGCCATGCTTCCAAGGACACCGTTCCCCGCAGTGTGGAGTACTTGGTAAGGGAGACTTACAACTGGTTTTCAGTGTCTCCAAAGCGCAGGGAGGCCTACAAGGCCATATATGAGACCATTAACTGTGGTGAGAAACCCTTACAAATAACTAAAGTGTGTGCCACGCGTTGGCTTTCCATCGAACCAGCAGTTTCACGCATTTTGGACCAGTGGGAGGAGCTGAAATTGCATTTCAGCATCACCAAATCCAGTGAGCACTGCTACATGGCTGAGGTTTTGTACTCCATGTATAATGACCCTCAAAATGTCCTTTACTTGACTTTTCTGAAGTCAGTGCTGAGTGAGGTACAGTTGGCTATCAAGGCTTTTGAGGGAGAACAAGCAGACCCACTCAAGCTACTTGATTGCTTGATTGGCTTGGTCAAGTCGGTCAGCAGCAGGGTGATAAATCCACTGGCAAAAGTTGATGTACTGAAAGAGCCTATAGATGGGTACCTCAGTCCCAAACCATACCTTGGGTACCTTTTTGAGGCAAAAGCAGCTGAGCTCCACCTCTCACCTGAGGAGGAGAGCAATGTCAGAAGGAGATGTGTAGCCTTCACCATCTCCCTGACCAATGAGCTTCGGGAGAGACTGCCAGACAACATCGAAACACTGCAGGGCATGTCAGTCTTCAACGTGGGGGGAACTCTAGCGCATGCTAAGAGCTATGGAGAAATTGAAAAAATCGCCAAGCTCCTTGGGTACTCTCCTGCTGACATTGACAAAATTGTGCAGCAATGGCGTGTCATCCATCTGTCTAAGTGGAATGAAACAAATAACACAGTGGGCTTTTGGAGTGAGGTATGGCAGTTTAGGGATGCGGCTGACATCAACCCATTTCAGGAGCTTGCCATGGCTGCTGTGTCTGTTTTGTCCTTGCCACACTCAAATGCTGAAATTGAGAGGGTTTTCAGCCAGATGAGTGTGGTCAAAAACAAACTTAGAAATCGGATGTCCTTGCAGACCCTAAACTCCATCTTGTATGTCCGATATGGTCTGAGGCTGTCTGGACAGGCTTGCTATGAGCACAAGCTGCCTGATAGAGTTTTGCAGCATTTTGGCACATCAGCTGCTTACTCCTTTAAGTCAGCTCCCTCAGTAGCTGAACCTGTCATAGTGGACCTGGATGAAAGTGATGATGACTCTCTCTCTCTGTGAGCCAGCCCAGTGTGTGTGTGTGTGTCCTTGTCCATGTGTTAAGAAAGCCACAAGGTCTGTTTGATTAACTCACCATGCTCATCAGGCTTTTGCAAAAAAAAAAGTTTGTAAATATGGAAATAGTTTGTAGGTCTACATTCATTAGGTCACTGCATAACTGCATACATCTTGTCCTGTTTTGTCTATGCTGTGGCTCTGCCATGTTAGGCAGTTTTTAAATTCTCATACTATTTGTTATGCTGTTTTTAATTATTTTTCTTATTATGCTCAATCTGCTGTTTTATTCTATGCATGTAAGGCGACCTTGGGTGTTTTGAAAGGCGTCCTCAAATAAAATGTATTATTATTATTATTATCTGTAACAAAGAAAAGAAAAAAAGCTAACGTTGTAGTTATATGGCAACAAAAAAAAAAGTTTGTAAATACGTAAATAGTTAGTTTGTAAACTACCTGTTTTTCTTATGCTCAATCTGCTGTTTTATTCTATGCATGTAAGGCGACCTTGGGTGTTTTGAAAGGCGTCCTCAAATAAAATGTATTATTATTATTATTATCTGTAACAAAGAAAAGAAAAAAAGCTAATGTTGTAGTTATATGGCAACAAAAAAAAAAGTTTGTAAATAGTTAGTTTGTAAACTACCTGGTCAAGCCTTTTCTATTCATTTTGCCTCTTTCAGAATTGCATATTATGCAAATTAGTTGATTACGTCATCTAGCTACTTCTAGCTACTTTTGGGAGAGCCAACAGCTACTTTCCTTACAGAGGAGTTGGCAACACTGGAGAGAGTGTGGCTGCTGTAGCTGCCCGGTCCACAGGCAGAACCAGGCAGAAGAACAGCCAGAGCAGGGACCTGCTAGAGGCATATCTAGAGAGAAAGGAGGTCAGGGAGCAAGCGCGAGCCAAGGATAGGGATAAAACAACCTTATTTCTTTTGAGTTTGGCACCAAGCATTCGTAGACTACCTTTGCAAAGGCAGTCGTGGGTCAAATTTAAAATGCAGGAGTTGCTCCATGAGGCTGAGTTTGGGCCCTTTTATCCCCAGCTCCAAACAAATCCTACGTACACAAATATTTAATTTAATGTTAAAAGAGTTAGTTATTCATGTTATTGTTTGTATACATTAAAAATGAATATATACATATATATTGTTTGTATAATTAAAGAAAATCAAGAATTTACTTCTGGACGTCAGGTTTTTATTCGTAAAGCAATTCATTAAAAGTATATACATGTAAGGGAAAAGATTTCGAAATTTGTATGAATATTCAAAAACAAAAAAATCGAAGTGACAGACCACGACGCACATGGTCATATTGCCACGGAACCTGTCCAGCAGGCGACATGAAATAATTGCGGAATGTATCTCGCACCTTCAAAGCCTCTGCAGATGCACGGTTCCCCCAAAGGCTTCTGATGGGACCCAGAACATTTATGTTGTCCCCATCATGTCTGCCTGCCTCAACATCCATGAGCTCGTCTCCGGTATCTTCAGGTCGCAGGTAATTTGAGAGGATGCAGCTGGCCTTGATCATACGGTCAGCAGTGAACCGTATTTTTGAACGACTCTTTATGCTGAGTCGTCCGAGTCGACTCGACAGTTCGAGGGAAACGTGCTTACCCACGGCTCTGGCTCGTGCTCTTAACTCTGGCACTGACACTGCCTGTTTTCAACTAAAGACGTGTCACTAGTTGTAACCTAGGTTGAGCAGTAGTGATGCGCCCAACAAAATAGGTCGCACGAATCTGTTTTATAATCATTTAAGAATACATTTTAATTTGATCTAACAATATCGCACACATTTTTGTGAATTAGATAATCGTCCCAGCTCGTTCCAAATTTATTATTACTAGGCTACTGCTAATGGTTAAAAGCTGTACCTACAGTCGCCTCCTACCAAACTGATCAGCACTAAATCAACTCGGCGATATCCCACGGCTCCAGAGCCGGGACACAAACCAAAGTCCTTTCAAGTTTTAACAGAGAGCAAATGCTGTAGCCTACAGGATTAATAATCAGGTTTAGCCTACTCAGCGTTGGAGCAACCAGAAACCTTGACAAAAGTATTCTTTTATATCTAATGATCGTCCGAGAAGGCTACTTTTTATTACATGTGGCTGTTTGCAACCGAATTGCAGCATAAAACAGAATTAATATGCGATTGTGTTCAGCAAATAGGCTACTTCTTATTTAAAGTGGTGGCATTTTTATTTTAGAACTCGTGACCAACACAATAGTGAACAGATAAATACAATTTTATGTAATAGAATAGGTTAAATAAATAGCCTAATGGTTCAAATAAACATACTTTATGGTGTCCAAATAAATCTTTACCAATACTATTTAAAACTAATAAACGAAACGGGCTCCTGTACACACAGACGCATCAAGAGCTGGCTTGTTTGTCGGATTTGGCTGGCTATCTCTCCTATACAGCCATCTATCCACCACATTTTCAGTAGGCTACTAGATTCTAGGATCTGATAAAAAATAAGATTTCTATTTGCATACACTAATAAAATAGCTATAGCCTATGCAAATATAACCTAACCATTCAATGTCTTTCTTACATGTAATATCTAACGTTACAATCAATAACCTACAGCGATATTTTACACTTCTACTAGAATAACGGAGATGGGAAAGTTGTAAATAAATGTAAACTGGATGCGATTGAAAACTAGCTTGAAAAGTAAGGGGGAATGAACAGAAAACATTGAGCATAGGCTATTAATTAATTAATTGATTTAGGTCTGAATAAAATATCAAAGCTAGTTTACTAACTTAATTTGCGACCACACCAGCTAGCCTCTGCTGTCTGAAACGGCTTCAAATTCCAGCTCGCGCTGCTGGGAGAAAAAGATGCGGCTCTGGTAGTTCGAAAGAATCAACCAAACGAAAGGCTCTACTGTATTAACCGGAAGTAGCAAAAACTTGCAAAAACTCCAACTCCGACTCGGAACCGACTGTTCAAACCGAACGGTACGGAAAGAGCCAACTCAAACAAAAGAGCCAAACTGCCCATCACTATTTCGTAGTTGTCTCTTCTTTTTCTTCTCTGTGTCTAATGGCAGATAGCATCCAAATGGAAAGGTGCATACTGCCACCTACTGTATCGGAGTGTGTAAATCATGGTTTATATCTCTACTCTCTCACCCAGATGGGCTCTCAGGTACCGAAATTTGGCACCGATTGATTTTACAAGAATCAGTACTCGGTAGTACCGACATCATACGGTCGGTACCTTTAAAAGTACTGAGTTCAGTACCCAACCCTACCAATCAGCAACAGCATAAACGTTCTCCAGCAACAAGCAGCTGCCATGAAAGGTGATACTGAATTTTTTTATTTTCTCTATACCATTCCTCTTTGAAAGAAAAACTCAGAGAACACTGGAACAGACAGTGCCAGACAGTCAACATCACTTCACTCTCCTGAACTGCGGTCTCCTGAAGTTCACTCTACTGTTGAAGGTGGGCTAAATTTCTGTTTTGTGTGCCTGAAGCCACAGTCCAAAATAGCAAGACATTTTAAAGTTCATGCTAAAGAAAATACAGATATTGCCAAAGCATTGAGTCTTCCATCCAGGTAAAAAAAAACCTTAAAGTCCTGCTCAAAGAACTTAGGAACAGAGGGAACTTCCTGTACAACAATTAAATCTTAAGGAAAGGAGGAGTTAAAAGTCAAAAGAACATCAAAGAATAAAGGTTCCAACAAATATGAATATTGCATCCACTGCCAGGGGATGTTTGTGCATCAGGAATTGTGGAGGCACACAAAAAGGTGTCATCACTTGATATTAGAGGAAGACTGTGGCTCTCAAGGGAGGAAGAGAGTTCTGGGCTTGGCTACACTGGCACAGTCTGCATCATTCAAAATGGCTGACGGATGTTTTTAAAATGCTCAGCAAAATTAATGATGACAAAATCAGCTCCACTGTCCGGAATGACTATTGTTTACTACAGTTTGCTCAGTCCTTGTACAATAAGAAGGGACATGATGTCAAAAATCATTAATTTATTAGACAAAAGTTTAGAGAACTTGCTAGGCTCTTGATTACAATGCATGACAAAACCACTTTAGAAGAAGCTATTCAACCAGAACATTTTCATGAGGTGATAAAAGCAGTGAAGGAAACGGCAGGGTTTTCAGAAAAACCAAATTCTTGCCCTTAAAATCGGACCGTCTTTACTAATAATGCACCGCCAAGCTCTTATGGCTGGTGATAAACAGCTTATTAAGTCAACAAAGAGATTTCAAAAACTTTACCATCAAAAATGGTCTGAGAACATCTACCATTTAGCTCTGTCCACAATCACTCAATCAAAGTATAACAAGCCAACAACTTTGCCACTTAGAGAAGACATTCAGAAATTGAACAAGCAGCTTGAGCAAGCAGCAGAATCAGCAATAAGAGAGCTGGATAGCATAGCATCCCAGCAGAACTATGCAAATCTTGCAAAAGTGACTCTAACCCAAATTATAAGCAAAATATAAGTTTTCCTGAACGTCTCATAAGTTTTCCTGAACGTGACCAATCTAAGGTCCATGAAGACATCTTCCTGAGCCTGGGACCATATTGTTACGTCCTTCTGTTTCGTCTTTCGTACTTTTTGTATTTTGTGTTTGTTTGGCTTTGGGCTGCTGTGTTTGTCTGTGTCTCCCTTGCAGATGGAGATGCTGACGTGACGGTCCTACGTGGGGATGCTGGGAGCTGCGCTGGTGGAAGGACGCTAGCCGCTGCCTGGCAACCTTCTTCAGGAGATGCGTGGAGACGGGGACGCTTTGCCGCGGGATTTTGGAAGATGTTCGTAGCTGGGGATGCCGAGGACTGTCGCGGAGCAGCCGGATTGGAAAGATGCAAGAGTATATATATCTGGCCTCCGTCCGCATCACAAGTTCGAGTTCCAGTTCTTGACGCTAGCGGTTAACACAACTTCCACGACACTTTCTGAACACTTGAGTTCTGTGTTAACAGACTACAAGAGATAGCCCGTGAATTGACTAAGCTGCTGAATACCACTACAGCAACCATCCCGCTAGACCAGGAGGAGAAGACCCTTTTTGTCATCTGGACGTGGGTCTGATTTTGGACACTTGCTGCCTGGTGAGAGCATGCAGCCTGTGTAGCCGAACTGTAAATATTGTAAATCTGTTACATGTTTAGAGAATAGCTAAATTAGTTTCTACCGTACCTGTCTGTGTTATTAAACATTTTGTCTTTTAAATCACTTTGCGCTTGACTGGTTTTATCTAAGAGGTTGTGGTTTGCGTTTAAGTGGCTTAGTGTTACCTCCACTACTGTACACCTGGTTATTGCAACACAGGTGGATTTTGGGACGTAACAATATTAACAGAAGCTTTGCACATTTTCCAGTCGAGTTGAACTGATGGGTAAGAAGGGAAGAAAAGTGGCAGTACTCCTCACACCAAATATAGTCAGCGCTCTTACACTCCTGGTACAAAAGAGAACCGAGTGCGGTGTGTTAGATGTGAACAGGCACTTATTTGCAGTTCTGAAATGTTTGACCCATTACAGAGAACACGACTGCCTGAAGAAGTTTGCTGATGACTGCGGAGCGAGACAACCTGACTACTTGAGGTCTACACAATTACGCAATAGTGATGGGCAGTTCGGCTCTTTTTTCTGAGTCGGCTCTATTCATACCATTCAGTTTGAAGAGTCAGAGTTGCAATTTTGGTACTTCCGGTTAATACAGTAGAGCCGTTTGAGCCGCATCTTTGAGCCGCATCTTCTTCTTTCAGAGGCGTGAGCTGGAATTAGAAGCTGTTTCAGACAGCAGACCCTAGCTGGTAACAAAGCAAAAGAAGTTTGTAAACTAGTCTTGATATTTTATTCAGACCCAAATCATCTGAATGATACTCATTGCTAATATTCTCAATTTACAGTAGCCTACTCTCTGAAGCTAGTTTGCAATCGCAGGTTACTTTTATTTACGACTTTCCCATCTCCGTTTTTTCGACCATAGATTGTCACATTAGATCTTACAGGTAATAATAGACATTGTATAGAGCTATTTCATCTATGCTAATATTAATCTTATTTTTTATCAGATCCTAGAATCCAGTAGCCTAGGGCTACTGAAAATGAGGTGGATGAAAGACTGTATAAGAGAGATAGCCAGCCAAATTTGACAAACAAGCCAGATATTTATTGTGTGTGTGTCAGTGTGTGCATATGATGTACAGGAGCCTATGTCGTTTATTTATTTGGACACCATAGGGTTATTTAAACGTGTTTATTTTAACTGTACTTTATTTATTATATCATACACAATTGTAGGCTATTTATTCTGTTCACTGTTGTTGTTGGTCAAGAGTCCTAAAATAAAAATGCCACCACTTTAAATATATTTGCTGTCATTTTTAATAGCCTAACCTGTCATTTTGAAGTATTTTCTGTCATTTTTAGTAGCCTAATCTAGCTGAACACAATCGCAATATCGCATATTAGGCCTAATTGTTTCATAGTTGACTGGAATTCGGTTGCAATTCTCGCAAACAGCCAAGTTGAATAATTTCGTAATAAACAGTCGGCGTCTCGGAATATCATCAGATATAGGCTAACATAATTCCTTTGTCAATAGGGTTTCCGGTTGAATCACTCTGAGTAGTAAACCAGATTAATAGCTTAATGGTGTACTGCATTTTGCCCTTTGTTAAAAACACAGAACTCTATAAGAACAGTTATGTGGTTAAAACTAGAAAATGACTTTGGTTTGTGTCATGGCTCTGGTTCCGGCTCTGTCTGGAGGCGTGGGATATTGCCATGGCTCATGGCTCTTAAATTGAGTCGAGTTGATTTTGTGCTGATCAGTTGGGTAGTATAGATACTGTAGCTACGCATTTTTCTTTTAACCATTAGTAGTCATAGTAACTTTGGAATGAGCTGGGGCGATTATTAACTTCACAAAAGTGTGTGCAATATTGTTATATCAAATTAAAATGTATTCTTATGTAGGTTCTAACTTAGCAATCAGAAACTGCGCGCCGCGCGTTAACCACTGCTGAGTTTCTCGGGGGATTGTCTCCCGGCTGTAGTAGAAAGCAGGCAGAGTCAGAGCTAAGAGCCAGAGCCGTGGTAAGCACGATTCCCTCGAACTGGCGCGCCGACTCAGACGACTCAGCATAAAGAGTCGTTAAAAAATACCGATTCGTTCGTGAACTGCACATCACTATTACGCAAGCACGTTGCCACAACTTCACAAATTCTGGACCTAAGGAACAATGAAATGGATCAACTAGAAAACATCCTTGTTCACGACATAAGGGTGCACTGGGAGTATTACCGGTTGCCGGAAGCCACCATACAGGTTGCCAAAATATCGAATCTGCTGCTGGCATTGGAGAAGGGGCAATTGCCAGATCTACTGGGGAAAACTCTTGATAACATTGAAGGTAGTATATTGATTTTAAAGACTGTACTGTGCATTTCAGAAGTATTCATACAATCGGAATATTTAATATGTGTACATATTAATATATTACATTTGGTACTTTAACATCTTTTTCTGTTTATTGAAAATTCTAATGCTCAAACAGAATAACAGTGTTACAGTAAAGTTACTGTAACACCTAGGTATCATTTAGGAACATTTTGATACATTATCTTTCTAGCGTTTGAAATTTTTTGACTGAATTTTTCTTACATTTTAAAAAAGGTACCTTATAAGTTAAAGGGGAAATTCCACAAAAATTATTTTATTTGATGACAGTAGCTGTCCTCCTGATTAAAATGAGCTCTCAGCTAACTCTCTACCTGGAGTGAGTGCATATATATAACCTCAAGCTACTGTGCATGCTCCAGGTACCTGCTGTACTATACACTACAAAGGGGCTTACACTTATGGCTGAGCAGTATGCCATATCTTTCGGTCTACAGGTATGAATTTATGCAACGTTTGCAATGCTATTTTCAGTGGTATTTTATTGTTTTTCATCCAATGAATATAAAAAATTACATTTTGCAACAGTCTAATAAAAAATGTGCGATGTACTTGTAAGGTGAATTGGACGTTTTGAATTCAACTTTAATTAAATTAAATTACATTTTGTGAAAAAATGTGATGTGACTAGAACGAGTCCACCCATGACCCACTGTCGATAGATAGATAGCCTATCGTCAGTAGTGTTCTACGCAGGACATAGGAGTGCAAATTTATTATTTGGGCACTGCGCTAGTGCAATCCGTAGTTATCATATAGCTCGTCTGTGTCAACTTTGTGTATAAAGATGACGCTATGTACCGTTCCCAAGCAACTGCTGGCATGATCAACTGACGTGAGAGACAAATATGATTCAGTTACTGTCAAAATTTGATTGATGGGTATTTTATGAATATTAATGAGGTTATAAAAAAATATAATTATGCATAAAAACATTGAAATTTTTATTATTTTTATGATTATGATTATGTATTATTATTCAGGGTGGGGTAAGTGATAAGAGAGGTTTCTCTCAATACCCGCACAGTTTCTAAACCTTACCATATGGATTCTAGACAAGTGCTTGGGTGTGAAGGGTTTGGGTTTTCATGCATAATCTCAGGCCCCTCAAACAGTGGTAAAAGTGTTTTTGTGAAAACACTGCTCGAAAATGCACAACATGTATTGTCAAAAGTGCCGCAGAACATTGTATGGTTTTAGTCGTGCTGGCAGCCCATGTATGATGAAGTGCTTCATAAAATAAAGAATGTACATTTTGTAGAAGGTCTTCCTGAATCTTTGACCGATTAAGTTTTGCTAGCTTTGCACAAAACCAATATGGTCATTGTTGATGATCTTATGCAGGCAGCCAGTCAGAGCTCTGAAATTGAGAGAGCTTTTACCAAGTATACACACCATAGAAACCTAAGCATCATATATCTTGTGCAGAATCTTTTCTTCCGGGGTCGAAACAGCCTAACAATAAATCTTAATGCAAACTATATTGTTCTGTTCAAAAATGCAAGTTAATGTTTTGGCCCGACAAATGTACCCCAGACATTCAAAGTTTTCCTCGAATGTTTCAATGACGCTACCAGAAAACCTTATGGATACCTATTAGTGGACTTAAAAGCACAGACACCTGAAGAATACCTAATCAGAACTGGTTTGTATGCACCAGAGTGGCTGGTAGTTTATGTGCTAAAGAAAAACTTGTATTAAACTGTTAGATTTTAGTAAGTTCAAAGTTAATTTAGCAACATATTTTAGTTAAAGTCAAACCTGCATGCCCTAATACACTATCCAGTTTCTGTCTGGGGGATGGCTAACAGCCACCCCGTCTCTGTCTGGGTGTGAAGTGCCCTTTCAGATGCAAGTACTCTCAAGTACCCTTTTTCCACCTGTGTCAATGCCCCACTAAGTTTTCCAGGGAATACACATTCACGAGACTTCCCTGTCTAGCCTCACCTCTCTGATGCTTCCTGCTATATGTGTATAAATGCTGGGCCAGTTTGGAATGTAAGAGCATGTTAGACTGGAAAGCTGACAAACATCATGCTGCAGTGTAACTACGAATAAACCAGCTACTGTCTTTCATCACGGAACCGTTTCAAGACCCTCTTACTCCTTGAACATAATTGCAAGTACCGGCAACGAACAGAAGTGTAATTGAGAAATACGAAGCAATTCTTCAAAACGGAACTGGAGTCTTCTAAAAGCTCTATTTGAAGGTAATGCCAGGCAAAGATGGGTCATATTACAGTCTGCTTCTGATGAACTCATAAACACAATTTGGGAACTAGTTCTCAATGTTTTACGCGGCAATATTCCCCTAACGAATACACAACTGAAAAAAAGAGGAAGAAAAAAAAGGCCGGCATTAAACTGACAAAAAAAAACCTCAATTAAAAAGAAAATTTAAGTGATTAATCAAAGGGGCGGCTTCCTTCTGCCTCTACTGAGTGTTGCAATACCGTTTCTCACCAGTTTGATAGCTGGTCGCGGTGGCGGCTAAAAATATGGAGCATGCGCAAAAGATGTTTCTGGTGCCTCAAAGTCAGATGGACAAATTAAAGAATCTTACTTTTACAATGGAACCCATCCGACAAACTGTTGAAAATGATTTGGATCAAACCATACGTAACATCTTATCAAGGACTGATGTGGGTCCTCATGAGAAGGCAAAGCTGTACACGATTGCTCTACAACGTTTCATAGCTCTGATCGAACAAGGTGACGCTGAAACCCAACATTTAACCATATCAATACCTGTTGATGTTCGCGATACTGTCAGACCTGACACAGCCGAGCTGAAGCTGTCATACAAAGCGTGCCCCCTAGAAGCCAGAAAAATGCTGCGCACGTATTGGATAAAATTTTGAGATCAGGAAATGTTGTAACGTGGAAGGATGAAGGGTAGTTTGTGTTTAAAGGTATGGCTGTAAGTGGTTCGCATATGTTGGACCTAATAAAGAACATAACAGCCCCTCACAAGATTTCTGAAAATAGAAGGCCCAGGGGTTGGCGTTGGCTATGCTTAATATGCCTCTTTCTGTCATACCTAATCAAAACGTGCGTGACAAGATAAATCGACACAAAAAAACACCAAATACAGCCGCAATTCTGACGCCAGAACCCGGTGCTAAGGCTGTTTTCTCATCCCCCGTTTTAGACCATTCGGCGTGGTTAGATTTCTGAAGCTGAGTGGGTGCTTGTGGGTGTTTTAAATGATGAAAATGTAAAATGTAAAGTTTAACATGTATTTATTTTACAATAAAATACATAAAGTAAAAACCAAACGAAACATACGTGTTTTTTTTGTGTGGTTTTTTCAACAACCGTGATAGATCTTAAACATTTCATCACAGCATGCAGTCTGTACACAGTTTAACATGTTTTTAAAACATTTATTAAAATATATTTTGTCAACATAGCTTGAAACCATCGCATCGTTTTTTATAGGTCTATAATTTGGCTAAACGGAACCTCTTTGGCCCTGTTGTGTAGATAAAATATGCAACGCTGTCCGCACTTTGCGCTGAGCGGGTCTTGCACTTGTACCGTGTTGTAAACAACCCTTTTACAGTTCTTTTGCAGAAAAGTGTTGATGCTATCTGGGAAATAAATGTAGTCAGGAGGATTGCCGTAGAAGGCGAAAAAATTCGCCAGTTTTATCCGCACACACATAGAAGTCTAACCAGTGTTCTCCAGGCTTTTTTCGAGGGTGTGTATTCACAATGTACAAGGCAGGTAAATGATTTTGTTTATTATCCGGTAGCTCATCGCAGGCTACAGTCCCATACAAGTAATTTACTGTGTCAGGATTGTTACTCAAAATAGCAGTTAGTTCTCTGATGTTCATGATTAATAATAATCATACAACACGTTCCTCCTCTGGTTCACTTCGATAATATTGTCGAAGCGCGCGTAAACAATTAAATTAACAGTTCTGGGTAGTGGGTTTCTGAATGTCATCTCCAGACGTATATTACCCGTCTTGATCAGGGATAGATGTTGGCTGCATCCTTCATCGGGGGTCAGATTGAAAGCATAAAGGGTGTAACTGTTTATGTATTCTTGACGATTTATACACAATGGTGCATCTTTCAGATGCCGTCCAGTTGCAAGCGTTAAACTTCACGAACCGCAGAACCGGTAACGTAATCTGGTGCGAATGTCTTCATGGGAATCGAATTGCCTTCCATATTGATCGATATATGTTCAGCGTTATAATGTTTGAAAGCCCCTGTAAAGGCGTCGTTATCTACTAAACATATCATGACAGATTTTGGTAATTGACCCAAAAACAAATTTTCTTGATTGCAAACTCAGCAATCCAGCTGCTAAGCTGAACGTTTTAAGACTAACACGGTCAATCGGATATTTAACATTCGATGTTAGTACAGCCTGTGCATGTCCGAGCTTAACAGGTGGTGATACCCCGATTTTGTTTTTACAAACAGTGTTGCAGAGACTATTTTAAGCCTGTACTGTTGTTGGGCATCATCGCTCATTAGGCAGAAATCATCCTTACAACGCACCATCTTGATTTTAATATCAACTTTGTTTATAAGTAGTCTCTCCTGAAAAAACATGTCTGTGTGGATGGGTCCGAGCAATTCAAAAGTGTTGCTCGCCGCGGTATATAGTGCTCTGTTTTTCAAACCATTGTTGGGCCCCGCAGGATCTGCTTCATCCATATGTCCACCGGTGTCCTTATAAAATAAGCCACCCGTAAATTGATTAGACATTGTGGCTTCAGAATAATTAAGTAGACATTCCATAATTGCTCTGTAGGAATACGAGTTGCTATACTGGCTCACCAGCCTGTCACCCAGTGAAACATCCACCTGTGAAAAAATGGTCGCTATGGGGTAATTAATAATCCCAACCTTGTCAGCGGCGGTGATACTGGATCCATCTGCATGGGTTATCTGACATCGTAGGTATAAAAGATTATTGTTTAAATCAAGGTAATCTTTACCATTACCGGCTATATAGAACTCTAGGGGTCCTGTGTCCGAAATGGCTGACGGGGGATACTTCAATGTTCTTATCAATGCTTGTTTGTGTATATGGTACTGCAAAAAAAAGGTCCAGTTCCGACTTCATACATTCCTCTGACATGTTGTGTATGAAGGCCATTTTTAATAAATGTATCTACTTTTTCGCTTAACCTTCTTGGTACGCTTTTTCACCCTCTGCTTGTTTTTTCGCTACTGTGGCTCGACTGTTTACAGTCCGTAGTTTTTTAGATTTAGACCTGCTTGAGACACGCCCCCTGGGGAGCCTCTTCTGTGAACGTCTTGTCATGACCATAAGACCCGATCCTTCCTAGTCACCGGCATTCAAACGACTCATCACAGCTTTGGCTATGTTCTTGACCACAGCCGTCAAATGCGGTTTAGCTATGTTGAAACCTTTCTTTAGTAGGGGTAAGGCCATTCGGAATAAACCTCGAAAAAGCCCTCCAAGACCGCTACCGTACATAACACTCGCCCCTTTATACCCCGGCAGACCATTACCGGCTTGTTCTGTATAATAGGCTATATACCTATTTGGGTCTACGTAGAGGGGTGCCCTTGCCATTTTTATTCATGATAGTGATATTTCACAGGCCTAAAGTGCAGTTTTATGATGGTTTTGCCGTAAGTAAAGCCTATGTTCTCGTTCTGATCTGTTTTCAGCTCAATGGTTATATCGTCAATGTGTGTCTTGCTGAAATGCGGCGGGGTGGCGACGGGGGCCACTGCTCGGGACGGGCACCGGAGCCGCGAGGGCTACACCGCGAACGAGTAGGAGGGCCGCCGCGGTGAGCACGGAAGCCTAGGGCGTGGGCCCGGGTGGAGCCGCCGCGGGTGCAGATCTTGGTGGTAGTAGCAAATATTCAAACGAGAACTTTGAAGGCTGAAGTGGAGAAGGGTTCCATGTGAACAGCAGTTGAACATGGGTCAGTCGGTCCTAAGAATTAGGCGGACGCCGTTCGGAAGGGAGGGGCGATGGCCTCCGTTGCCCCCAGCCGATCGAAAGGGAGTTGGGTTCAGATCCCCGAATCCGGAACGGCGGAGATGGGCGCCGCGAGGCGTCCAGTGCGGTGGCGCGACTGATCCCGGAGAAGCCGGCGGGAGCCCCGGGGAGAGTTATCTTTTCTTTGTGAAGGGCAGGGCGCCCTGGAATGGGTTCGCCCCGAGAGAGGGGCCCGAGCCTTGGAAAGCGTTGCGGTTCTGGCGGCGTCCGGTGAGCTCTCGCTGGCCCTTGAAAATCAGGGAGAGATGGTGTAAATCTCGCGCTGGGCCGTTCCCATATCCGCAGCAGGTCTCCAAGGTGAACAGCCTCTGGCATGTTAGAACAAGGCAGGTAAGGGAAATCGTCAAGTCAGATCCGTAACTTTGGGATAAGGATTGGCTCTAAGGGCTGGGTAGCCCAGTGCTCTGAATGTCAAAGTGAAGAAATTCAATGAAGCGCGGGTAAACGGCGGGAGTAACTATGACTCTCTTAAGGGGGGGACTGGGTCTTCTTCCCAGTCTTGCACTGCTTCCCTTGGGTAAGGGGGCGGAGGTCATGGTGAAACTCAACCTCCTCGTGGTTCCCGCTGCAAACATTCACCTGGATGCAACCAATTGAGTTGCATGTCAATCCCTTCTATCCCCCTCAGGTGACCTGCCTAGCTTCCTGAGGTATCCAAGGCACAAAAAACCATGAAAGCACAAACAAATGAAAGTACCGGCAGGATGACACTTTCTGCATTATCAAAATGTGTTATAGTTGGACCTTCCGAGGCCGGGTTTTCATCTATCATAGCAAGGCCTCAACTGAACATCAGGGCTAGACTGAGATTTGTGTTTGTGGCGACACAGACATATCCTGAAGATGGGCGAGGGTTCAGGATCTCAGCAACAAAGCCAAGACAAGTGCTCGACCGTGATCGAGCACAGGGTGACGATGTACACTGTACATCTGATGTCTTGGATACAAACATGACCATCACTGTGTTGTCGAAGCCAGTCGTTGTGACTGTGTGGAATTCATCGTATGGATTCCTGGGGGTTACCGATACTGGAATTGATGGACAGGATGCCTGGCCTGAAGAAATACAGCCTGCTGCTAAGCCTTCCTCTAAAGCCCCTTCTGAGGATGATGGGGACAATTCCCTTTCAGAGGGTGAAACCATCCTAGCTCTCGAGCATTCCATAGCTATCCACGAGCTTAGGAGTGCTCACACGGCAGAGAGCTCAGTAGTCAACATCCAGCTTCCACGATCTGAGTACAGTTGCGTGACGTGTAACGAGCATTTCAGCACCATCTCGGCTCTGGGGAGACACTACAGCTCGTGTCATCGGGCTATCTCCCTGTTGTTTGAGTGTGCGACGGGCGGACGGATCCCAGATTTCTATCCATCACTTCACATTACCCTCGGTGTAAGGGAGCTACGCCAGCTCCAGTCCCTACCGAGGGTATGTGGTGGTGCGAGATCTGTACCACCTCGTATGACACCAAGAGTGGTCTGTCCCAGCACAAGTGCCTCAGACACCCTGCAATCCGCAACGAGGAAAGGATCGCTGAGAGGTCCCGAGCACCTGCTCAGAAGGGAAGGAAGCCGTCAATTTGGTCGAGGGAAGAAGAGGAAAGGCTGGCAGTTTTGGAGGTACAGTACTCGGGTCGGAGGGGCATAAACGTCCTTATTGCCAAGGAACTGGGCAATAAAACGAACATCCAGGTTATTGGAAAGTGGAGGCTGCCAAGGAGTAGATCAGCTGTCTCTCGTACGATTACTCCATCCGCTAGAAATGTTGATGACTTAGCATTTCTGAATGATTTAACCTGTCTACCTCCATCGACATCGGAGGTAGGAAAACATCTACCAACCCTGGTAGATGTATATGTTGGAACCCAGGGCCGGAACAGTGAACCACTCTTGGATGAGCTCAAGAGTTGGTCCAAGGGCAATAAGAGCGTGAATGCTCTTATGGTGACATCAAAAGCGGAATTGCTGGAACCACTTCTCTCCCTTCACGGGCCGGGGAAGAAAAAAACGACATTGCGAAAAGAGACAGAAGGGACAGGAGAAGGTTGTCCGACAACCTTACCGGAGTTGGATGGGGAGGAGGGCGAGGAAGCGTGGGTGCTTCTTGACATACCAGGCTTTGTTCTCAAGAAAGCGTTCCAGGCTAGACCGAGAGAAGACCGAGTGCCAAGTACCACTTGCTGTTGTACATGAGACGTACAAACAGAAGTGGGAAACAGTAACCCCGTTCAAGGGTCTTGGGGCCTTCACCCCCTTCACAAAAGCTGACAATGGCGTTTTTAATTCCCTCATCACGGAGAACGAGGTCCGTGAGAGCCTCGCTGCGATCTCTCCTACATCAGCAGTGGGGCCAGACAAACTAGCGAAGGGCGACATTGAGGGATACATGGCGACGGATGCGATAACGGCGATGTTTAACGTATGGTTCGTCACGGGAGTGATCCCTGACGAGGTCAAGCGATGTTTGTCAATCCTCATCCCGAAATCAGCGAACCCGGAACATCTGAAGGAGATTGGTAACTGGAGACCAATCACTATCGGTTCAATGATTTTGAGGCTGTACTCGCGCGTCCTGACGAATCGGCTGGCGATAGCGCTTCCAGTGAACCCGAGACAGAGGGGCTTTATCCAAGCCCCAGGCTGCTCTGAGAACCTCCTGGTTCTCAATACCATCCTAAAGCAGGCCAAGAGGAAACATGAACACTTGGTGGTAGTGTTCATCGACATTGCTTAGGCATTCGATTCCGTGTCACACGAGCACATTCTGCAGGTGCTCCGGATGAGCAACCTTGACAGCTATATAATAGGAATCATCCAGAATTCCTATGTGTCTTGCCTCACTTCGCTTGAGGTAGACGGCGAACGCACCCCCGATATTACCATCAAGACGGGAGTTAAACAGGGTGACCCGATGTCACCACTGTTGTTCAACCTCGCTATGGATCCGCTCATAAACATGTTGGAAAGTCGAGGGAAGGGCTTTCCAACGAAAGACGGTACGATTTCTACACTGGCTTTCGCAAACGATCTGGTGATGCTGAGCCACAGTTGGGAAGGTAGGAGTCACAACATCAAGATCCTGGAGAAGTTTTGTAGTTTGACGGGTCTGAGCGTTCAGGCTAAGAAATGTCACGGCTTCATGTTAACACCTACACATGACTCGTATACAGTGAACGACTGTAGTCCGTGGAAGATCGGGGGGGCTGATCTTCACATGATAAGCCCGGAGGTGTCTGAGCGATACCTCGGCATCGGGGTCTCACCTTGGGTGGGTATCGCTAAGCCTGACATGGAACGTCAACTACATCATTGGATTCAGCGTATCGATGAGGCACCACTAAAGCCCTCCCTGAAAGTGGTGATCCTCAATGACTTTACCATCCCAAGGCTTATGCACCAGATGGATCATGTCGAGAGTTCCATTGCTAGCCTGATCAAGATCGATGGGTTGATCAGGACAGCTGTGAAGGCGTGGCTTCATCTACCAATGTCGACGTGCGATGGCTTGCTGTACTCCAGATGCTCAGATGGTGGATTGGGCATTCTGAGGTTAGCAAAGCTCATCCCGTCAATACAGTTAAGGCGAATGCAGCGAGTTGCCAACTCCGATGACGCCTCCATTCGCAACTTGCTGCAATCCAGTGACACGCAAAAGGACTTCGAGAGGCTTTGGATCAAGGCGGGTGGGACACCGGAGAATACACCCGACCTGGCCAGAGTCAGAACAGCACCTCTCATGTCCCAGACAACAGACTTTGGTGGTCCAATACCGATGCCTCCTCCCAAGATCAGCTATCCAGTCCCTAGTGACTGGAGAAAGGAGATCAGTCAGTGGATTAAGCTGCCTGTGCAGGGCAAGGGTATAGAATGCTTTCAAGGCGATAAAATTAGTAACACCTGGCTAAAATCCCATGGGGGATTTCATGAGCACCATTTTATCGCCGCCCTCCAACTGAGTGCCAATATATACCCGACCCGAGAATCCCTCAGCCGAGGGCGTAAGGATGCCCACAAAATGTGCAGGAAGTGCTCCGCTATGATCGAATCCTGTTCCCATATCCTTGGACAGTGCCCATCTGTCCAGGGGGCGAGAATCGCGAGGCACAATAAGATTTGTGCCACCTTGGTAAAGGAGGCTCGGAGTTTGGACTGGGCAGTGTATCAGGAGCCGCATCTCAAAACCAAGGAGGGCGACTTGAGAAAGCCGGACCTGATATTTGTAAAAGGATCTGAAGCAGTGGTCATAGATGATCAGATTTGAGTACGACGCGACCACTCTAGTGGAGGCCGCGTCTGAAAAAGTCAGATATTACTCTGGGCTTAGCGATCAAATCAAGGAATTGACGGGGGCGCACGCAGTGCATTTTTATGGCTTTCCCATCGGTGCCAGAGGGAAATGGCACAGCGGGAACAACGACGTACTCCGTCACTTGGGCACAACACCATCCGGGTCCATGTCTTTGGCTAAACACTTGTCCAGGCGTATGTTGCTGTATTCCTTGGATATACTAGCGATGTTCACTGGGAATAGTGCAGTGCTGGAGGCACACGACTAGACAAGTCCAGTTGGGGCACCGGATACTGAAAGCTCCACTCCGCTGCTCGTCCTTGTGAGTCAGACAGCAGTGATGGTCTCGACTCATGCGTGAGACACTCTCAACATCAGGGAGTGTATGACTCAGTGGGAATCGTGTGCACGTAGAATAGAACGAGTTCATCCGTTCGTGCGGTTGCATATCCCAACGGCTGTAGGTATCGAATGGAGTGAAAGCCGTCTCCTTCCCGGGCTAATTTACGGGCGGTCCGGGGGGGAAAGTGGAATCTCGTATTTGGTACCTTCCGGAGGGACTGCCAAAGACACACAGGTCGTGTTGGGGTCCTGACGGTCATGCGCTTGTCCACTAAACCAACCAAAAAATGGCAATGGATGCGCCAGCCAACGCAGAAAGGGCGGCTTCGGCCGTGGTTAAAATAGCCAAATGCCTCGTCATCTAATTAGTGACGCGCATGAATGGATGAACGAGATTCCCACTGTCCCTACCTACTATCTAGCGAAACCACAGCCAAGGGAACGGGCTTGGCGGAATCAGCGGGAAAAGAAGACCCTGTTGAGCTTGACTCTACTCTGGCACTGTGAAGAGACATGAAAGGTGTAGAATAAGTGGGAGGCCTCGGCCGCCGGTGAAATACCACTACTCTTTTAGTTTTTTCACTTACCCGGTGAGGCGGGGAGGCGAGCCCCAAAAGCGGGCTCTCGCTTCTGGCGTCAAGCGCCCGGCTTATTGGGATTATGACTGAACGCCTCTAAGTCAGAATCCCCCCTAAACGTAACGATACCCTAGCGCCGCGGATCTCCGGTTGGCCTCGGATAGCCGGTCCCCCCTCCGGGGGTGGCCGGTGCGGAGTGCCGCTCGTGTCAGGGTCGGGTAGCGAATTGACTAGCGAGCTAGACCCGGGTGATCACATTGTTGAATTTGTTTCAGGAGGACCCAAGACGTACGGCTATAAAACACTGCTCGGTAAAACTTGCATGAAAGTGAAGGGTATAACCCTACATCATACTAACACACAAGTTGTCAATCTTTCATCCCTCACAGAATTGGTACAGCACTATGTACAGAATCCAGAGGCCCCAGCTCGTGAAATTATATCCAACACACAACAAATTGTTAGAGATAAGAGAGGTTTCTCTCTCAACACACGTACAGTTTCTAAAATATTGTGGTTTACAACAAAATGGTACTGCTCCCAGATTTCAAAGCCTTACCATATGGATTCTAGACAAGTGCTTGGGTGTGAAGGGTTTGACAATCGTCTTCAACATCCTTTGTCATGCATAATCTCAGGGCCCTCAAACAGTGGTAAAAGTGTTTTTGTGAAAACACTGCTTGAAAATGCACAACATGTATTGTCAAAAGTACCGAAGAACATTGTATGGTTTTATTCGTGCTGGCAACCCATGTATGATGAAGTGCTTCATAAAATAAAGAAACTTCCTGAATCTTTGACCGATGAAGTTTTGCTACCTTTGCACAAAACCAATATGGTCATTGTTGATGATTTTATGCAAGCGGCCAGTCAGAGCTCTGAAATTGAGAGAGCTTTTACCAAGTATACACACCATAGAAACCTAAGCATCATATATCTTGTGCAGAATCTTTTCTTCCAGGGTCGAAACAGCCGTACAATAAATCTTAATGCAAACTATATTGTTCTGTTCAAAAATCAAAGAGATAAAATGCAAGTTAATGTTTTGGCCTGACAAATGTACCCCAGAAATTCAAAGTTTTTCCTCGAATGTTTTGATGATGCTACCAGAAAACCTTATGGATACCTGTTGGTGGACTTAAAAGCACAGACGCCTGAGGAATACCGCATCAGAACTGGTTTGTACGCTCCAGAGTGGCCGGTTGTTTATGTGCTAAAGAAAAAGTAATATGTCGACTCGTATTAAACGGAACTGGAGTCTTCTAAAAGCTCTATTTAAAGGTAATGCCAGGCAAAGACGGGTGATATTACAGTCTGCTTCTGATGAACTCAAACACAATTTGTGAACTAGCTCTCAATGTTTTACGAGGCAATATTCCCCTAACGAATACACAACTGAAAAAAATAAGAAAACATACGCATTAAACTGTTGGTTAACAAAAAAACATCAATTAAAAAAAAAATTTAAGTTATAAATCAAAGGAGCGGTTTCCTTCTGCCTCTACTGAGTGTTGCAATACCTTTTCTCACCAGTTTGATAGCTGGTCGCGGTGGCGGCTAAAAATATGGAACATACGCAAAAGATGTTTCTGGTACCTCAAAGTCAGATGGACAAATGAAAGAATCTTACTTTTAAACCGGAACCCATCCAACAAACTGTTGAAAATGATTTGGATCAAACCATACGTAACATCTTATCAAGGACTGATGTGGGGCCTCATGAGAAGGCAAAGCTGTACACGATTGCTCTACAACGTTGAGGCGCACAAGACTGGCAGACCTGAGACAGACCGAGTTGAAGATGTCGTACAAAGCGTGCCCCCTAGAAGCCGGAAAAATGCAGCGTACGTACTGGATAGAATTTCAAAATCAGGAAATGTCGTAACGTGGAACGATGAAGGAGAGTTTGTGTTTAAAGGTACCGCCGTAAGTGGTTCGCATATGTTGGACCTAATAAAGAACATAACAGCCCCTCACAAGATTTCTGAGAATAGAAGGGTGAATTTATAGAGGCTATGGCAATGCTTAACATGCCTCTTTCTGTCATACCTAATCAAAATGTTCGTGACAAGATAAATCGACACAAAAAAACACCAAATACATCCGTATTTACACCGATGACGCCAGAGCCCGGTCCTAGGACTGTTTTCTCATCCGGTTTTAGACCATTCAGCATGGTTAGATTTCTGAAGCTGGGTGCTTGTGGGTGTTTTAAATGATGAAAATGTCAAATGTAAAGTTTAACATGTTTTTATTTTACAATAAAATACATAAAGTAAAAACCAAACAAAACACACTTGGTTTTTTTTCCAACAACCGTGACAGATCTTAAACATTTCACCACAGCATGCAGTCTGTACACAGTTTAACATGTTTTTAAGACATTTATTCAAATATATTTTGTCAACATATCTTGATACCAGCGCATCGTTCTTTTTCAAATGATCAGAGTATAGGTCTATAATTTGGCTAAACGGTACCCCTTTGGCCCTGTTGTGTAGATAAAATATGCAATGCTGTCCACACTTTGCGCTGAGCGGGTCTTGCACTTGTACAGTGTTGTAAACAACCCTTGTACAGTTATTTTGCAGAAAAGTGTTGATGCTATCTGGGAAGTAAATGTAGTCAGGTGGATTGCCGTAGGAGTCGAAAAACTCGCCTGTCTTATCCGCACACACATACAAGGCCAACCAGTGCTCTCCAGGCTTATTTCGAGGGTGTGTATTCACAATATACAAGGCGGGTAAATGATTTAGTTTATTATCCGGTAGCTCATCGCAGGCCACAGCACCATAAAAGTAATTTACGGATTTAAGGATCGTTACCCAAAATAGCAGTTAGTTCTCGGGTGTTCATGGTTAATAATAATCATGCAACACGTTCCTCCTCTGGTTCCCTTCAATAATGTTGTCAAAGCATGCGTAAACAATTAAATTAACAGTTCTGGGTAGCGGGTTTCTGAATCTCATCTCCAAACGTATATTACTCGTCTTGATCAGGGATAGATGTTGGCTGCATCCTTCATCAGGGGTCAGAGTGTAAAGGGTGTAACCGTTTATGTATTCTTGACGATTTATATACAATGGTGAATCTTTCAGATGTCGTCCAGTTGCAAGCGTTAAACCATAAAATTCACAAACCGCAGAACCGGTACCGTAATCTGGGGTGAAGGCCTTTGTTGGAATCTGAATGCCTTCCATATTGAGTGATATATGTTTGGTGTTATAATGTTTGAAATTGAAAGGGTTCTTATTGTAAACACCTGTAAAGGCGTCGTTATCTACTAAACCTATAATGACAGATTTCGGTAATTGACCCAAAAACAAATTTTCTTGATTGCAAACTCTAAGACCAGCCGCCAAGCTGAAAGTTAGGACTAACACGGTCAATAGGATATTTAACATTCGATGTTAGTAGGGCCTGTGCATGTCCGAGCTTAACAGGTGGCGATACCCCGATTTTTTTACAAACAGTGTTGCAGAGACTATTTTAAGCCTGTACTGTTGCTGTGCATCATCGCTCATTAGGCAGAAATCATCCTTACAACACACCATCTTGATTTTAATATCGACTCCGTTTATAAGTAGTCTCTCCTGAAAAAACATGTCTGTGTGGATGGGACCGAGCAATTCAAAAGTGTTGCTCGCCGCGGTATATAGGGCTCTGTTTTTCAAACCGCTGTTGTGCCCCGCAGGGTCTGTTTCATCCATATGACCGCCACTATCCTTATAGAATAAGCCACTCATAAATTGAATAGACATTGTGGCTTCAGAATAATTAAGTAGACATTCCATAATTGCTCTGTAGCAGTGGAGGCTCGTCCATAGAGGATAGGGAGGATGGTCCTCCCCAATAATTTGAAGGAAAAAAAGAAAAAGAAAAGATTCTATTAAAAAAAATATTTTTAAAAAATCTCTTTCAAATCCATTTCAAAGCATTTAGTTTACAGTGCACAAAACCCTATTGCCAATGTTAAAGTCTCAACAGCGCCCCCTACCTGCATAAAAACAAAGAGTAGGGAGGATGAGGGAGGAAATATTTCTCCGTCCTCCCTACAGCTCCATAAACTTCCATTCAAATGCAACCTAACCCGGTGTATTTATCCTCTCCTATATTTTCCATGTTAAAACTAACATGCTAGGGAGGACGTCCTCCCTAAGCCAAAAATGGTCAGATATTTTTAGATTCGCGATCTTTTGCTCATCAAAAAAAGATCGCGAATCTAAAAATATATACCATGATCGGAAATGAAAATATGAGATGAGCATTCTGTAGAGCACGTATCCCTGATCATCCCCAGCTTTTAAAGTGAGTGAATCGGAGTTTCCTAGCCAGAGCTGTAGGGTTTTACTGTTGAGAGTGCTTTATATTCCCTGGAGAGTCCCTACACAACAGGGTTGCATTATTTGTAGATTTCATACACAATTTGGCTGGTTGCATTGTAGATTGAAAAAATGGCTTTGTGTGGGTTGAATATGTATCATTATATTATAGAATATAATATTTTGTCTGGTTTTTATCAATTAGTGCAGCTTTTAACCACTTACTGCTGTTGGTCTGGAAACATACAAATTATCTGGCAACCATGGTAACTACGAGTTCAGTGGTAACGTTAAGCGTCTCTGTTAGGGTTGGTCCGTCAACATGGCGGCGCGTCCCTGTAACCATTGGTAACGACAGTTCTAGTTCTATGTGACAGGCCTCTATTGAGGATAGAAGGTCGTCATCCTTTTTTTTATTGCTAACAGCTAGCAAGCAAGTAAGCTGACATGGCAGCTAACGTTATGTTGAATGGGGAGAAGGATGTGGTGAAGTTTTTATTGCAAACTCCATTCAGTACATTGCAATACCAGGAGAAGGTGCGCATTAAAGCGGATGGAAGACCGCTTCCAAAAATTAACTTCACAAAGAAAGATGGGAAAGTAGGAATATTCAATACTTCATGGTATGACCGGTACACTTGGCTAACTGGGAGTCTTTCTACCAATCGTTTGTATTGCTGGCCCTGTCTTCTCATGGGAAATTCGCCCCGGTGGACTGTCGAGGGATATGGGGACGTGAAGAATTTGGATCGGGCAACTAAACGTCATGATGCACGCAAGGACCACATCGGTGCTAATGTTCGTTTCAAGTTGTTTGGGAGGATGCCTATAGATCAATTGCTTGACGAGGGTCTGCATCTGCAAACTGCTGCACACAATGAGAAGGTGAGGAGAAACAGAGATGCTCTTAAACGTCTGATTGACACTACAGCATATCTGGGCATGCAAGAGCTAGCTTTCCGGGGCCATGATGAGCGGGAGAATTCTGCTAATAAGGGAAACTACAGAGAGATGGTCCAGGTACTGGCACGGTATGACGCCATACTAGCGGAGCATTTGGAAACTTCAGCTGTGTTCATCGGCATGTCGAAAACCATTCAGAATGATTTAATATCTGCAATAGCCACCACAGTCAAAAATGAAATTAAACAAGAGGTAGATGCTGCTCCATTCTTCTCCTGGCAGATTGATGAGACTACAGATATAAGCTGTCACTCACAACTATCTGTCATTGTCCGATATGTTGATGACCAGGCTGCCATTCAGGAGCGTTTTTTAGGTTTTTTTGATGTGTCGAGTGGGAGGGATGCACAGTCATTGTTTGAGTTTGGTGCTGCAGTTATGGCTTCAGATCTTAACGGTTTACAAGCCAAAGTGCGAGAAGTGGCCCCTAGTGCAACATTTGTGCATTGCTATGCGCATCGCTTGAACCTCGTTCTAAGCCAGGGCTTGAAGTCTATCCCCAAAGCCAAGGTGTTTTTTGCCATGCTGGGTGGATTCACCTCTTTTTTTTCGAAATCTACCAAACGTGTGATGATGCTTGAGGATGCTGGTTGTGCAAAAATGCCAAGAAATGCTCCAACACGATGGAATTTCACCTCTAGGGTTGTAAATACAGTTGCCTCTAACTCCGACAAGTTAATTGACACATTCACACACATTGTTGAACATCCCAGTATGGATGATGACACCACGCGCATGGCAGATGGCCTGAAGGCAAAGTTGGAAGACTTTGATTTTATGTTTTTACTTTTTACTTTTGAGGCGGTGTTTGCACACACAGATGTACTTTTTGACATCTTGCAGCACAAATCCATGGATGTGTCTTTTTGTAAAAAGCGCATAGAGAACCTAATGCAAAAGATGGAGGAGCTCAAGTCAGAGGGGGCATTTGATGCCATTTACTCTAAAGCGGTGGACATGACAGAGGATCCAGAAGTGATGCACCGAAGAAGGCGGAGACAGGGACAGCAGAATAAACGAGAGGTGTACAAGACACTG
Source organism: Ilyophis sp. 1 JC-2022 (assembly GCA_022702515.1). Classification (NCBI taxonomy): domain Eukaryota; kingdom Metazoa; phylum Chordata; class Actinopteri; order Anguilliformes; family Synaphobranchidae; genus Ilyophis; species Ilyophis sp. 1 JC-2022. Next base: position 12,167,975 of record CM040401.1, read on the forward strand.
TATGACTCAATTCACAGCAGTCTTAGTTCTCAAATTGCACAGCGCTTTAGACATCTGGACAGGTTGCGTTTCATGGAGCTTTTGGATGTAGAGAAGTTTGAAACTTTCAACACAGATTTTCCAACTGATGCGTTAACCAACCTGTCAGAGACCTATGGCCACTTCTTTGACCAGGTCAAGCTGAAGGGAGAGCTGCAGCTTTTTTATAGTGATAAGGAGATCAATGCTAGTCGAAAACTGTGTGATGCAATGCAGTACATGAAAGCCAATGGGTTAGATGAAGCAATGGCTGAGGTGTACAGGCTCATGTGCCTGATAGCCACTGTTGGTGCCACATCTGCTGGAGCTGAGAGAAGCTTCTCCTGCCTGAAGAGGATTAAGAGCTATACCAGGAACACTATGGAACAAGAGCGATTGAGGAATCTGGCTATTCTGTCTATTGAGAGTTAGATCCTCAAGTCTCTCCAGGAAGACCCTCATTGGTATGACAAGGTCATAGATCACTTTGCCACCCAGACAACCAGGAGAATGGACTTCTTTTTCAAATAGATAGTTCAAGTTCAAGTTCAAGTTCTTTATTGTCACTTCACAGTTATACAAGTATAGGCCGGGAGTGAAAAACCTTTTGTGCAAAAACACTCGACATGGACAGCAGTAATGAGTTAAAAACTATATCAGTGAAATAAACTATGTGCAGTGAAATAAACTATGTGCAAAAAAACAATATGTAAAAAAAAACCAATATGTATACAAAGGGATTTGAAGGAGCGGTATATATATGTAAATCAATATGCTACAAGAAAAAAAACAAAAAAACAACATTGTTATGCAATTTACAGTACGGTGCAAAATGCAGATAGATAGATAGATTGTTTTTATTAGAGGTCACATACTACATGGCACAGGTACAACATAGCAGTGAAATCTTCGACCAATAATCTCCAAAAAATTTCCAAACAGGTCTCTCCCGTCCTCCCCAATTTTAGAACTCACCAGCCGCCACTGCTCTGTAGGGATATGTATTGCTAGACTGGCTCACCAGCCTGTCACCCAGTTACACCCACCATTACTGGCTATAAAGAACTCTAGGGGTGCTGTGTCCGAAATGGCTGACAGGGGGGATACTTCAATGTTCTTATCAATGCTTGTTTGTATATACGGTATATACGGTACCGACTTCATACATTCCTCTGACATGTTGTGTATGAAGGCCATTTTTAAAAAATGTATCTACTTTTTCGCTTAACCTTCTTGGTACGCTTTTTCACCCTCTGCTTGTTTTTTCACTACTGTGGCTCGACTGTTTACAGTCCGTAGTTTCTTAGATTTAGACCTGCTTGAGACACGCCCCCTGGGGAGCCTCTTCTGTGAACGTCTTGTCATGACCGTAAGACCCGATCCTTCCTAGTCACCGGCGTTCAAACGACTCATCACAGCTTTGTTCACATCTTTGGCTATGTTCTTGACCACAGCCGTCAAATGCGGTTTAGCTATGTTGAAACCTTTCTTTAGTAGGGGTAAGGCCATTTGGAATAAACCTCGAAAAAGCCCTCCAAGACCGCAACCGTACATAACACTCGCGCCCTTATACCCCGGCAGACCATTACCGGCTTGTTCTGTATAATAGGCTATATACCTATTTGGGTCTAGGTAGAGGGGTGCCCTTGCCATTTTTATACGTGATAGTGATATTTCACAGGCCTAAAGTGCGGTTTTATGATGGTTTTGCCGTAAGTAAAGCCTATGTTCTTGTTCTGATCTGTTTTCAGCTCAATGGTTATATCGTCAATGTGTGTCTTGCTGAAATGTAAGTAGTGTGGCTTCTCGTAAGAGATTGTGATTACGTCGTTGCTAGACCCTGTTATATGTACACAGCGTAACAATGGTACAAAACTATCTCCGACTCTCTGACTCACTATCGTAGACAATAACGTTGGTGTAGACGTACATTGTGTAGAACCCCGCACGAATATCGGCTGGATGGGGCGCCACAGGCTTTACGGTCGTTAAGGAAACATTTGGCTCCAAACCCAGCATTTTGGCAAGTTTTCCGCTAGCCGTCAGGGTTAGATTTTCGTCTATACTAATATAAATTTGGTTTTTCATTGTGGCATGGTGTACTGAATCTCTGCTAAAGCAACCTCCCATTGTCCTCAAAATTCGAGGGGTCTCGCAAACTTTGTTGTGTAGCTTGAAATTTTATTTCTAGGGTAAATATCTAGTCATGCATTGCTCGGGAGAGTGACATAAAAACCTGCTTCTTCCATTGTGTCCGAATGTTTTTGTAGGGTCTGTAAGCTTTACTACTCTTTTAGAGATCAACAACATGACTTGCTGGAATCCAACTGTTGAACTTTTCAGGCCATCCGACCCATTTTTACTAAAACGAGCGTATGTCAATTGTGTTTTTTCTCAGCAACAATTTTTTCAACCTTAAAAGTTGTCTTTTCCCTCTATAACTTTTTGTAATTCAGCCTCATAAAATGTACCGTCAATATTCAATATACTCCTTCAATCAATATACAGGAGGTTTATTTTTGCAGAGGCCATACATATTTTTAAAAACTTTAAAAACATTATCTTTGTTTACTTCAACGGGTTTCATTTTAATCGTGCTGTGATAGCTGTTATTGTAACCCAGGACCAAAGCCTGTACAACGTCTATATAGTGCCTAGTGTTATAGTGTCTAGGGCTGTAAAATAACGCCACATTCTTGTTTTGAACGTTCTATTGAAACGTTCAACCACCGATGCTTTCACATCTTCGTTGTCTGTGGCAAAGTGTATTATTTTGTTTCGTTTCATCAGACTTTGAAACATTTTATTGAAAAACTCTTTACCCTTATCGGTATGTATTTTTTTAGGGATTTGTCCTTTTGTGAGAACTCGTTGAAAAGCCTGGAGCACTTCGGCACCCGTCTTGTTTTTAAGAACACATACCCACGCGTATTTTGACAATATATCTATACATGTTAGCATCAACTTCATATTGTCATTATGTTCAGATACATTTGACATATCAACTAAATCGACCTGCCATTGTGAATCAATGTTACTCACAAAAACCCTGTTTCTTTTGAAATTGACTCTGATGGGTTTGTGTAAAGTGTAGGCGTCTTCGCCAGCTAACCTTTCAGTAACTTTCTTGTCTGAGACGCTCAAACCTTTTGTTTCAAAAAGACCCCTTTGCAAACGCTTTTTACCGCCGTAAGCCCCAGAATTTTCTGGAGAATAATAAACATCTTTCAGGCGCTTCTCAACATCCATACTTACAGCTATAGCAGTAATGAAACACAATATTAAAAAACCAAAGTATTTCATGAAACTTGTCTCAATTGTTTGGTTCCTCGCAAATTTCTGCAATAAATGTATCAACAGAGCCCTGTATCCTCACAGGGTCTGGTTTCACACAGAACAATTTCATAGCTTTGACAAGCAGAGGACTTAACCACAGTTTCTTCACTTTGGCAAGGAATTTGTCAAAGTGATATGTGAAATACTGCGAGTCCGTTTCAAAGATGCAGCTGTGTCTCAGTTGACTGGGGTGGTCAACTTCACAGCCGATGCATTCGCTTCTCAGCTGATTTTCGATAGCACTGTTCAGAAGGCCTGCGATGATGGCTTTCAAAAGCTCACCCATTGGCGTTGTTAGACAACCGTCTGTTTCGGATTTTTGTATGCCGAATGACCCCTTGTATAACTCATTGTCCACATTGTTCAGTTCGGCATTCGGTTTGACATCGAGCCACGGATCTGTAACAGGTTTGTCATCCCAAGGTTCTGAACACTCGGAACCCTGTAGGGGTGCATACATTTTGTACAAGTCCTGAGACTGAGTGTCTTCTAAAGCCCTCCTCAAGCTTATAACCACACCTTGAAACCTTAGATTTATGAACAGGGTGGGATCTTCATGTTTGGGGCATGATTTGAATTTAACATGTTTGAATGCTTATTATAACAATGATGAAGCAATACGTTAAATAGTATGTAAAAGAAAGGCTTTTTTATTTTAAAGTTCACAAAACAATCAAAAAGAACATCACTACATTATGTATAGAAGTATAATAGGGAGATATATATATATATATATATGAATGTCCACACACACACAAACACACAACCTAAAACACTTTTTAAAACAATTTTAGATTATACATTTTGTAAAGTTAATTACACAAGCTTGTCGCATAATCTTCGTCATCAGAGACAAACAGTGTTGGTGGGGGCACGTTTTCGTTATCTTCCTCCAAGAACTCCATGGCGTCGAACCTTGCACACAGGTTCGTTTTCACAAAGTCGATGGATCTCCATAACCGATAATCCTCAAACACTTTATCAGCTTGTTCAATACCAATGTTCAACAAGTGCAGATCTTCAAAATGAAAATCAATTAGAACATCCGCAATGTCTCTTGAGGCATATTTCTCATTAATGAGCAGTTTAACACCTCTGAGGGTTGCTACACAAATCACAGAACAATCCCCGGTCCAGCTTACAAAATTACTGCACCATCAACCACCTCTCGGTAGCAGGTTTTGAAATGTCCCCAGTCCTTATACTGAAACACCACAGCATCGGCATTTTCACTAAACACTTTTGGAACATCCTCGTCTGTATGGATCTTATAACCACAACGGCTATAGTCGGAGCCTGTACAGACCCACTCCTTGTAAATAATGTTTGCACGAAGTCTTGATATCGCAGCAAAGGGTTTCTTTGGTCTTTGCAACACCGTCCGGTTATCCGTCATAACTTCTGGAGAGTTGGGTGTTGAGATTTGCGAGTTTGACATTTTTTTTGTAGGTTTTTACAGGTGCCAGCTTTAATGTCTGCTCCTGCTAAATATCTGCGCAAAAGGTCTGGTTTTTATACAAACCGCAAAGCCTTTGGCTATGCTGACACCTGACCAAGTCGCTCAAGCGTCACACCCCCTCTCCGACAATTCTACGCATGCGTCGTTCTCCGACAATTAAATACACTTTTAAACGTAACTAACCCGCAGTTAGCGAAAAATGATACATATAATAGAGCAAATCTGTTTAAATTGAATAGCCCTTTTTTTTTTTTTTTGCCATTTGATACTAAAGAAGCCTATTAGACCTACAGAAAAAATAATTAAGTTATTAAAAAATTAATTAATTATAAAATGCCTCAGTGTAATTAGTTTTAATAGGACTTGTACGTTTAGCCACGTTGTTTTGGAAAAAAGCTTTTTGGCTGTTTTTTCCCCCCCAACAACATTTTGTGGCCTTTTGTATACTGTTGGTTTATTTTCTTATTTTCTAGGCTTTGTTAAATGTAGCACCCTATTTGTAACTATTCAAGGCTATTCAAAATGCCTTGGATATCCCGCCGGCATGGTCCAGCTGTTAGCGTCACTCAGACTTCACACACACACATCCAGAACTCAGCTGCTAAAAGCGCTCAAGCGCTTCATGACACAAACTTTATAAAAATTTCAAGCTATCATTGGACCGTGTAAACGTCCGTCAAATTCAGAGTTACAGGATGTGGTTATGTTGGGCGTATACCAGTTTTACACACACACACACACCGGCTCTGAAACATATGGCCTCTCACAGTCATGCTGTGAACTTCTCTTTCCTAGCTGAAGGCTATGCCACAAACCTCGAAAACTGAATATCCACGGACCACCGCAACACAAACCTTTTCTAAGTTCTTTTTCGTTTTTTTCGTTTTCATTCTGTAAAACGTAACATATTATTTTATTTAAGTTCATTCTTCATAGTCTATCATTATAAGTATATAGACATTTTTTAAAGCTGTCTATCTTGCATTTTGGACATGTCTGGCTATTTTAACACATTACTACTATTTCATGCGACAAGGTTTTCTTCGGCTCTTACAAACATTTTTAAAAATGTTTTGCATGCTTTCTTTCAGACAAGTAACTTGCTTTTCGATATAGCCTTTATAGCCTGCAATTATTTAATGTTTTAACCTGCTTGAATTATTTAATTATTTTAATATGCTAACTGCTAACACTAACTGTTTTTTAAAAATAAAACTTAATTGCTGCTGCTACTACTACTACTACTAGCCTATATATTCATACACTTACACGTTACTTGTTCACCATGTTGTTCTAATAAAAAGTAAATTTTTAAAAATAATAAAATGTTCCCCTAAGCACCCAAGGCCCTCTATAAAAAATTTACAACCGTCACAAAACCAGTTACCAACGTTTACAACAACCACCAATAAAATTACATCATCAAACCCTTGAAACAAAACCCCCACACCCCACCCTGAATAATAATACATAATCATGATCATACATTTTTTTATTTTCTTTTTCAATATTTCTATGCATAATTATATATTTTCATAACCTCATTAATATTAATAAAATACCCATCAATCAAATTTTGACAGTAACTGAATCATATTTCTCTCTGACGTGCATCCGGGAGTAGTAAGCTGGGTGTTCTAAAGTACAATTGCGTTGATAAGACTAGTGGTGTAATAATAGTTTTTTGGCTATATTGGCACGTTTTGATTACAAGCTATATATTTATGCAAGCAAATAAACATATGATGAAATGTTTATTTAAGTTTGGTTTGTTAATAGTGTCTGTGTAGCTGTCAGGGGGTGACTAAGTCCCCATTAAATCTGTTATTTGGCGAACAAAGCTAACGGCTAACAGAGATTGAGTTACATGTACTTGAAGCAGGAGGGCTTGCGTCCCATATGTTCAACCCATTGACATGCCATTCAAATGTAGTTCATTACCCAGACGGTACCTGCTTTATATAAAAAAACCATATCTTTCTTGTTTTCTCACTGCTTTTCGAAAACGTAACTCGTCTTTCCCACTTCAAACACTGGCTATAGCAACGAGATGGAAAGAGATGGAGCTAGCGTTCCCTTAGCAGATTTAGATATTATAACAAGCGAGATGGAAAGAGATGGAGCTAGCGTTCCGTTAGCAGATTTAGATATTATAGCAAACGAGATGGAAAGAGATGGAGCTAGCGCTCCGTTAGCAGATTTAGATATTGAAAGTGAGGAGGTGTTTTCAGGATCTGAAGATGAGGAAATAAATGAAGTACAGAGGGAGGTGATCTGAGGAGGGAGCGGACAATTGATTGATTGGGCTGGTGAGAAACGGGGATCTTATCTTATGCAATCTGTTCCTTATCAGTGTTGACCTGTTAATTTTCAATATGCTTATCTTTTTAAAAAATGGTTTCTGGTGAAGTGAAACCTAAATTTGCAAGCATGCCAATTAGTCTGCAAAATCTAAGACATTCCTTTTTTCAGATTTGCTCTGTGGAACGGTAGAAGTGTCAGTTAGATTCAAGCTTGTTTGAGTGATTTACTCGAATGCGCCCTGTTACGCAAGGCCATTTTGGAGCTTGTACACACTGACACAAGGATTATATCTTGAAAACGGGTCAACTAAGGCAAATAACCACAGATTCTTGCAGAGGACATTTTTACCTTCATAACCAATGGTTAGGTTATTACTTTATTTCATATTTTACCACAGCATTTTATAGCAAAAGAAAGTTATCTAGTGACAAACAAAAAACACTTTTTTTTTTGTTGGAGAGCGTGAGCAGGCATGTTAACAGTTTTCGCAAACTGTATTCAGGATCTTGGATGCTTTTTCTTGTTGCTGTGATAGTATGTGTTTTTTGGTGGTAAAAGAAAAACCTGAACTCTCAAATATGTTGAAATGTCTGGTATCTTACTTGTGGTCTGCTCCTTTGTAGACAGTGTAGCACATAGAAACGTCATATTTTGCTTGCTCGTGGAACTAGCAATGCATTTCTGAAGTTTGCAAAGGGTAGATGCCAGCGTTGGGGGCCTGAGTGAACAGGTCAAGGAATACCTGGGGCTGGATAAAAAGCCCCTTTTATACATAGTTCCCCCTTTCCAAAAGAAACCTGTGACTAGTGTTGTCTAATGCCAGCCCATAGACTTTAAGCGCCCGCCCCATTGTAGTCTATAGCAGGTATCTGTAGTATGCACAGTAATTTGGGGCTATATCTCTGCACTCACAAGAAGTAAAGTTGGCTGAGAGCTAATTTTAATGAGGAGGACAACTACTCTTCTACAAATAAAAGGTATTTTCAGTGGAATTCCCTTTGAAGTGGTTGGTCATATTCAGTGTTTGCCCTACAGTGGCAAGAAAAAGTAAGTGAACCCTTTGGAATTACTTACATTTGTCTTAAAATATAGTCTGATCTTCTTCTAAGTTACAATAATGAACAAACTCAATCTGTTTTAACTAATGACACAGATTATTGTATTGTTTTTGTCCATATTGAATACATCATTCAAAAATTCACAGTGTAGGTTGGAAAAAGAAAGTGAACCCCTAGGCTAATGACTTCAACAAAAGCTAATTGGAGTCAGGAGTTAGCAAACCTGGGGCCAGATTTACTAAGGACACAGTCACAGCACAAATCTATCATATTGCGACTCTTTTGTGGTAGCAGATACCACCACATTAGCGACCGATTTACTATCGCTGGTCATAATTATGCAATCAAAGAAATTGAACGCCCCCATTCACAATTTTTGCGGTAGAACCAGTGCTGTAGTACTAGTGTCCAGGGCTCAGTCCCAAGGGTGATCATACAGCGTCGGGAAAGCTGCAGAGTATTTTGACTTCAAATTAAAATTTAAACGCACTCGGGCCGATTCTGGTTTGATGAGTTTCGCCCAGATCTGGCAAACGTGAATCGGGCCGATTCTGGTTACTGCTCGGCATGTTGTAGAAACTGGCAACGATTAAAAATAAAACTATTTCCGATTAAACATTTGTCGGTTTGATCCATCTTTCAATCAATTAGCAGGGAAGTGATTTTATTGATTTATGTGCGTAAGCCTATTTATTTAAGAAAATCAAAGATTGCTTCACCTTTAAATGGCCTAACTTTTCAACAGTTATTTTCCGTGATTCTAATTTTAAAAAGGGATCGAATATGTGCGCTTCCACTAAGGTGGTGAATTAATTTCAGCCCAGTGGTGCATCCAGCAGCCACACTTGGTAAATGGTCATGAGGTAAACCACATAAATAATGACAGTTTACAGTGTCTTCTGAGCTAGATGAGTGAGGTGAGGATAACTGAAACTAGTTTATACTGCACGTAAAACAGTCTTCTCCCTGATACTCTGACAGAATGAATCGCAAACAGTCGGGTAAGTATTGGCCAAGTTTATTTCACATTTTCACGTTAAATTAAAATTTCATAGCTTATAGTAATTTAAGATGTATATCTATAGCTAAACACGTTTATTGTCTGGTTGTCTAATGATCTTGTCTTGACCGTTTTCTGCCTGGTTCTGAGGCAAATTAACGGAAGCGACAGCTAACGTTAACTCAGCTTGCTAGGTTGGTTTTCTATGGTTAAGGTAATATTTAAATGCCAAATAAAGTTAACAGTAAACTGGCTGTAAGGATAACGTTAGTGAAATGTATTCTGAGAGAATTTAACAATGTTAATTTTCGTCTCATTTTTTCACTTGGACGTTACTAACGATGTTAGCAGCTATAACAGCTATTGGCAGCTGGCTAGAGCAAGCTTGACGTTAGCTGGCTACCGTTAATGATATAATACTATCAATGATGAATAACTTGTTAGCTTATGGACGAGGGAAAAGCATACCCAGGTGAAGTTTACTCTACTGCCAATGTTAGCCATAGCCAACAGTTCAACGCGAGATGGAAGCTACCGTTGCCTTCTCAGCCTCAATCCAGCAGCTGAGTCGAGGTAAACCAGCAGCTGAGCTGACGACAGGGATAAACATACTAACAACTAACGTTATTTACGTTAAAACAAGATAGTTTTAATGTATAATAACATAATTGATTTGAATACAATTTACACGTCTATTATGGTAATGGTCATAGAGGAATGTTGTATAATAATCGGAAAACTGATAAAACAGTGGCTCCAACTAACGCTGGAGACTGAGAGGGAGGAACAACGTAGAGACCCAGCAAACACATAACTTTGTCACAACGTTTTCTGCATTCCAACAACGTTGTGACAATGTTGCCAGAAGGTTTAACTTCATATCATACATCAATAATTTTAAACCTGAAGGAAATACTTTGACAAGAAGAAACATCTCATAATCCACTGAGGCACATTGCTTTTCTACACTACAAACAATGCATTTCAAGGCTTGCAGGTAAGATGTAGCAATGACTATCATGTATTTTTGGACGCATCACATTTGGAATTGGCGTATATTTACAAAAATCAATAAAGTTGATACGGTAAAACATTAAATATCTTTTCTTTGTACTGTTTTCAATTAAATATATGTAGAAGAGAATATACTTCTTTCATGTGCATTTTACATACTGTCCCAACTTTTTAATTGGATGCTAAACAATTTGATACAATTGTGTGCTATGCTGTTTTGGCCTCATTTCCTTGATATTTTCACTAACTTTCCTCATAATTCCCCTAAAAATACAATTAGATTTTATTTTACCCAAAAGATTAGGAACTGGAAGCCTCCAGAATATCTATGGCTACCTCCAATGGAAAGTGAGGATGATGAAAGACACCAGAGTGTAAAATAAATGGTACAGTATACTTGTCTTGCTATTATCATGCAGACCTCAGGTCATTACATATGGAGGGTTATTTGTGCCATAATTAAATACACTACACTCATGTATCTGATCCTGACATTTTTGGATCTTCAGCTACTTTAAAATTGTACATATCAGTTTGATTTGCTAAAGAACAGTTTTATGATAAATACATTTTTATGTTATCTTTACCCTACATGGATGTTAATCATTTTTGGATTTCATAGGAAATTTGCTGCAAACTATTTTGATCTGTAGTTTAAATACATCGGAAGTAGGGATTCTTGCATGCTCATTGAGTTGTCATTTCATTAAGCAGTCTTATAAAGACATAGCTGCTTGGTCTCTGGTGTAGTGAAACAATATAGATTATACATATATTATATATCATTACAAACCACTGTAGGGCCTTCTATATGAAACAATCGTGTCAATACGAAGGTGCCTTTCTGTGTTAGGGTGTCTTGAAAAAAAAACCCAGCTCTACAGGCCCAAATGTGCACACAGCACACAGTCATGGCCTCACATTCAAGGGCATACACTCACGCCAGAAAAACAAGCTCATTATTCGGCATTGGTCAATGGACGACTGTCCAAAGCTAGGCACACAGTATGACACTTGTAAATCAAGGACATGTGCACGCACCCACACGCTGGAGAATTGATGGGAAGAGCTCGCTCTCAGCAGAAAGCCATATGGTAAAACAATCCCTAATTTTCCAGAGACTATTTCAGTTACATTTGTATACTTAAACATCAGAGTGATGAAGCATATGTATACTTATCTCGATAAGGAGGCAGTGGACCCATTCACACCTGCATACAAACACACACGAGACACATTTATGGTCCTAGATCGCCTGAAGAGATAGTACGAGTTTCTCCCAAACATTGGGGCCCGGTCATTAAAAACGTCTTGTGCCCCAGGCTTGGAAGTGTGTGTGTGTGTGTGTGTGTGCAGTTTGAGCAACTAATAGAGTTGAGTAAATCCAAAGAAAACATTTCCTTTATCTTCAACAAACATTTAGTACAAAAATACATTCTGACAAATAAGTTATCTTTCTTTCTTCACAACCATTTAGCATAAAAGAATATGTTCAAAGTGTTTTTATTTATCAAGTGCACAGTATAACACAAGGTCATTCTGAACAATGAAATTCTTAGGACACGGCAAGCAACAACTATGTAGTAGGCATAAAAAATATATATATATATATTAAATTGTTAAAAAGAGTCAAATAAGGGCAAGAATAACATAAATATACATAGCAGTAAAATACTAGCAGCAGTTCCAGATATGGACAGTCGGAGTAAGAGTATTAAATATAAAGTGTGGAGGTGCCGATAGATATGTACAATAAATTAAATTATGGTGATGTGCATTGACTGTACATAGGAAGTGCCTAGAGCATAAAATGAGGTGAAATTAATGTTGCTGGTTGAGAAGCCTGATGGCCTGGGGGAAAAACGGTTTGTGAGTCTGGTAGTCCGTGCCCGTATGCTCCGGTAACGTCTACCAGACGGCAGCAGCGAGAACAGTATAGCCTGGGTGGCTGTAGTCTTTTATGATTTTCCGTGCTTTCTTAAGGCATCGTGTGGTAGATGCCTTGCACAGAGGGGAGGTGACAGCCAATGATGCGCTCCGCTGTCTTCACCACCCTCTGAAGGGCCTTGCGATCAGCAGCGGAGCAGCTGCCGTACCAGGTAGTAATGCAGCCAGTGAGAATGCTCTCAATGGTGCACCTGTAAAAGTTAGAGAGTTTTGGAAGACATGCCAAACTTCTTGAGTCTCCTCAGGAAGTATAGGCGCTTTTGGGCAGTTTTTACTCCCGCGACCGATTGCCTGGACCAGGAGAGGTAATCACTGATGAACACACCGAGGAACTTGAAGCAGGAGACTCTCTCCACTTCAGCTCCATCGATGTGAATGGGGGCCTGACCCCCCCCCCCCCCCCCCTGTCGCTTCCTGAAGTCCACGATCATCTCCTTAGTCTTGCAGACATTGAGAGAGAGGTTGTTGTCCTGGCACCATGTTGCTAAGATGATGACCTCTCTGGAGGCGGTCTCATCGTTGTTGGAGATGAGACCCAGGATGGTGGTGTCGTCTGTCACATGATATAGGCTATAGGCCATTTGTCACAGCAAATGTAACATTTTTTTCTCATATTGTGTAACGTTACTTGAAGTGGTGTCATTTGACTTTCACCATTTCGCTGTAGTTCAAATGAAATACAAGTGAAACATTGAACAGTTAATATTGGAAACATCTTTTGCCTTTGCATTAAAAATACGCTTGTTTGTCATTGTGAAAATAATAACAGTCTAATAAATGAAAAGTATTTAACAGTTGCACATTGTTTTTGTCGAAAATAAACTTGTGCCCTGCTGGGCTCGAACCCCTAATCATCTATGTGAGAGACAGCAAATCTAACCATTAGGCCACAATAGCTTCTTGGAAAACACCAAGCCATTAAGCTTGGAGGAACAGGTATGTGATGTTGTTATCCAATGGGGAGAATTATTGTTTGAGGGTATGGAGGCAGGAAGAATGGGAAGAAGAATAAGAAGCAGAAGGAGAAAAACGGCAAAATAACCAAAGTTTGGGGCTTTATTATGTGGATATGTGAAGTTGTACGTTAATGCTGTGTGGTTACATGAGGTCAGAACATACATAAGTTAATGTGTTTAATCCCATCCCAATTTAACCACAGAACCACGGAACTGGATGAAATTGCTCCTGTAAAGGTTAATTTAGCCACAGAACTGGGAACATCATGGATGAAATTGCTCCTGTAAAGGTTAATTTAGCCACAGAACTGGGAACATCATGGATGAAATTGCTCCTGTAAAGGTTAATTTAGCCACAGAACTGGGAGCATCATGGATGAAACTGCTCCTGTAAAGGTTAATTTAGCCACAGAACTGGGAACATCATGGATGAAATTGCTCCTGTAAAGGTTAATTTAGCCACAGAACTGGGAGCATCATGGATGAAATTGCTCCTGTAAAGGTTAATTTAACCACAGAAATTCTGAAAAATTTCCGATTGGGCTGTGTCCGGTATCCACACGTTCAGGGGAGACTCCGGGTTTTGACCAGGCTATGCACGAGGCGGTGGTCCGCTGCTGGTCTCGGCAATATCCGTAAACATCTGTGGGTGACCAGTTGTTCAGATAACTGGTCACCCGCATGGGACTTAGAACCCAAAAAGTAGTTTTATTTTCAGAATTTCTTCTATCTACAGACTCCGAGGTTGTTCCAAAGCGGGACTTCGCAGCACCGGCAAACATGTGCACTTCCAGCAGTCTCAGCATCTCAGGCATGCAGAAGACAGGTTTTTGGGCCAATTCCAGAGAACCAAGTGGTTGCCAGAGCTGTGGCTGGTATCGCCACACTCAGGGCAGGGGCCCCGACATTTCAAAACCATTGCCGGATCTGTGACCCAAAGTAGGGCTCCATAGCACCGGCAAATATATGGGTTTTCGCTACACTCAGGGTAGTGCCCTGGACACAACGGGACCATCCCCGAAGCTGTGGTCCAAAGCAGGGCTCCGCAGCACTGGCGAATGTATGGGCTTTTTGGCTCCTGGGCCGGGGGGACTCTGAGGTATCTGAGCCTGTACCAGATAACCATACAGTGTGCAGAGCTGGGGCTGGTGTCCACAGACTCAAGGCCGTGCCTAGGCTACAACAAGACCATCCCCGCTCCTGTGCTCCAAAGCAGGGCTCCGCAGTACCAGCAAATATGCACATTTTCAGCAGGCTTTAGACTTAAGGCCCTCTGGGCCTGCAGAAAAGAAAGGTTTTTGGGTGGTGTCAGGGACCAAACCTGCAGGCAAGAGGAGTCACAGGTAGTTTTGTCAAAAACAAAGGTTTTATTTACCCAAAAAAATCTAAAACCAATGTACAGAAAGTATAACTGAAGTTCTGGGCCCATAAAACTAAATAGAACTCAACTTAGGCTGTGCCAACGTAACAAACTGATCATACCAAACTGACCTTCTCTTAACTAAACGCGATGGGGAATATATATAATGGCTGACCAAACCATCGGGAAACAAAAAAGGGGTAACGCACAAATGCCACACTACCAACTGAACTACACATAACAAAGAACAGGACAACTCTTTTTACATTACATTACAGGCATTTAGCAGACGCTCTTATCCAGAGCGACTTACACAGCATTTGGCATTTATACATAGTATCCATTTACAGCTGGATATATACTGAAGCAATGCAGGTGAAGTACCTTGCTCAAGGGTACAACGGCAGTGTCCGAGCTGGGAATCGAAACTGCAACCTTTCGGTTACAAACCCAGTTCCTTAATAATAATAATAATAATAATAATGCCTTGCATTTATATAGCGCCTTTCTCACCAACTGGTGACTCAAAGCGCTTACAATGATGAGGGGGAAACTCGCCTCAACCACCACCAATGTGCAGCACCCACCTGGGTGATGCAGCGGCAGCCATTTTGCGCCAGAATGCTCACCACACATCAGCTTGAGGTGGAGAGGGAGAGAATAATTTTTTTTGCCAATTAAACTGGGGGATGATTCAGTGGCAGATTGAAAGAGCCTGGATTGGGAGTTTAGCCAGGACACCGGGGAAACCCCTACTCTTTGCGATAAGTGTCATGGGATCTTTAACGACCACAGTGAGTCAGGACCTCGGTTTAACGTCTCATCCGAAAGACGGCATCTCCTACAACACAGTGTCCCCATCACTGCACTGGGGCATTGGGGTTGTTATTTTGACCAGAGGGAAGACTGCCCCCTACTGGCCCACCAACACCACTTCCAGCAGCAACTTAGTTTTCCCAGGAGGTCTCCCATCCAAGTACGAACCAAGCCCACACCTGCTTAGCTTCAGTCATTCAGCAGGAGCAGAGTGCATGGTGGTATGGCTGCTTAACCATTATACTACACTGCCGCCCCTCTTCAAAAGGTTAACTTATCTAAATTAACCAAAGCAAAAGTACCAAAACCTAATATGTTCTAAAGAAACAAACATATCTAAACTAAGAATTACATTTCTTCCCTATGATGTGGCGGGCAGTTGGTAGAGTCCAATCAGCCACTTTTGCTCAGGCCTAGCAAGATCCTCCAGCAGCGGCAACCAATATTGTTAACTCAAACAATAAAAATGAGACCTTTGGTCCAAAGCGGGGCTCTGCAGCACCGGCAAATGTATGGACTTTTTGGCTCCTGGGCCTGGGAGACTCAGAGGTTTCTGGGCGGCTAGCAGAGAACCGTATGTTTCTTAGAGAAGGGGCTGGAGTTTATACTCAGGGTAGTGCCCCGGACATAACACAACTGTCCACGCACCTGTGTTCCAATGCGGGGATTTGCAGCACCGGCTGGTAGCCCACATTCAACGCAGGGGCCACGACATTTAAAGACCATCGTAGGACTTGTGGTCCAAAAGGGGGCCCCGCAGCACTGCCGAATGTATGGGTTTTCTGCCTCCTGGGCCTGGGTAGACGCATAGGTTTCTGGCCCGACGCCTTTGAACCGTGCGGTTTCCAGAGATCACGGTGGAGTGTATGTACTCCCCCAATATTTCAAGCCCGCCCGCGGACCGGTGGTCCAAAGCGGGGTTCCGCAGTGCAAATGTATGGGCTTTCTGGCTCCTGGGCCTGGAGGACTCAGAGGTTTCTGGGCCGGTACAGAAGAACCGTACAGTTCCCAGAGCTGGGGCTGGTACAAACAGACTGTCCTCGCACCTGTGGTCCAAAACGTGGCTTCGCAGCACTGGCAAACGTGCACTTTCATCAGTTTCAGTGCCCATATTAAAGAGCAGATTCTCACCTTTGTAATTATACCAACCACCATCTTATTCACTTTTTTTGTAAACCAAACAATAATGAAGGGGCAGTCATTTCACCCAACAAGACTTGCATTATGGTAATGGGGGTATGCGGTTTCTTTTCCAGGGTACAGTTTTTATGTAAATCAAGCAATAATGAGGGGTCTACTGGAGGTTCCTACGAGAATCTCCTCAGCTAAAAACTAACAATTAAGAACAAAGCTAAACATTTAATATACATCAAGTACAGGTTATTTTTGTAATAAAACCAAGTGAAAGGTGTATCTGAAAGGTCCCTGCACAGTGACAACGCCATAGGAATCAATGAAAGTGCTGTATTGAAAAATGAATAAAAAATACTTTTGCATATCCAAGAAAGTTCAGGTAGATTTCTCAATACTCAAATGATTTGCAATGGTTTTCTGCCTGTTTGCATCTGATTGCAATTGCAGCTTCTACAAGTGAACGGCACATAGGCCGCACTTAGAGACAGAGTGAAGGCTGACAGTCAAAAAAATCATAAAATCATTGGATTGCTCCACGGATGGTCTCAATAGTCTCCTGAGGACAGGCTAGATGTGACAAACTAGGGTGTGGGCCTGGGTGGAGCCGCTGCAGGTGCAGATCTTGGTGGTAGTAGCAAATATTCAAACGAGAACGTTGAAGGTTGAAGTGGAGAAGGGTTCCACTTGAACAGCAGTCGAACATGGGTCAGTCGGTCTTAAAAGATAGGCAAATGCCGTTCGGAAGGGAGGGGCGATGGCCGATCGAAAGGGAGTCGGGTTCAGATGCCTGAATCTGGAGTGGCGGAAATTGGCACTGCGAGGCGTTCAGTACGGTAATGCGATCGATCCCGGAGAAGCCGGCGGGAGCCCCGGGGAGAGTTCTCTTTTTTTGTGAAGGGCAGGGTGCTCTGGAATGGATTCGCCCTGAGAAAGGGGCCCGAACCTTGGAAAGCGTCATGTTTCCAGTGGGGTCTGGTGAGCTCTCGCTTGCCCTTGAAAATCCGGGGAAGATGGTGTAAATCTCACGCCGTGCCATACCCATATCCGCAGCAGGTCTCCAAGGTGAACAGCCTCTGGCATGTTAGAACAAAGCAGGTAAGGGAAGTCAACAAGTCAGATCCATAACTTCGGAATAAGGATTAGCTCTGAGGGCTGGCTCGGTCGGGCTGGGGTGAAAAGCGGGGCTATGCACCGCCCCGCACCCCCCGTTTCATCTTGGGGTGGATGTGACCAATAGAGTTGCATGTTAATCCTTTCTATCCCCCTCAGGTGGCCTGCCTAGCTGCCTGTTGTATCCTCGGCAGAAAAACCCATGGAATCACAACATAATAAAAGTACTGGCAGGATGACACTTTCTGCATTATCAAAATGTGTCCTACATGGACCTTCCGAGGCTGGGTTTTCATCTATTATAGCAAGGCCTCTCCTGAACACCAGTGCAAGACCGAGAGTTGTGTCTGTGGCGACATCCTGATGATGTAGGGTGAGGGTCCAGGATCTAAGCCAAGACGAGTGCTCGACTGTGATCGAGCACAGCATGACAATGTACACGATACATCTGACGTTTAGATATGAACATAGCCATCACTGCTTTGTCGACGCCAGTCGCTGTTACTGAATCATATGGATTTCTGGGGGTTACGGATACTGAAATTGACGGACAGGACGCCTAGCCTGAGAAAATGCTACCTGCTGCTATGCCTTCTTCTGAGGCCTTCTCCGAAGATGATGGCGACTATTCCCTGTCAGAGGGCGATACCATCGTAGCTCTCGAGCATTCCGTTGCTATTCACAAGCTTTGTCGTGCTCACATGGCAGAGAGCTCGAAAGTTCACATCCAGCTTCCATGATCTGGCGGCACGGTGGTGCAGTGGTTAGCACTGTCGCCTCACAGCAAGAAGGTACCGAGTTCGAATCCCGGCCGAGGGCCTTTCTGTGTGGAGTTTGCATGTTCTCTTCGTGTCAGCGTGGGTTTCCTCCGGGTACTCCGGTTTCCTCCCACAGTCCAAAAACATGCAGGTTAGGCTAATTGGAGACTCTAAATTGCCCATAGGGACTACGGATGGAAATTAGCATCCCTGCTATAATCCGGCATGTTTACATACTGTATGTATGTTCATTAATGTGCATTGTCCCTTCCAAATAAATAAACAAATAACAAAATCTGATTACAGTTGCGTGACGTGCAATGAGCGTTTCAACTCCATCACGGCTCTGGGGAGACACTACAGCTCATCTCATCTCCCTGATCTTTGAGTGTGAGATGTGTGGGTCCCAGGTTACAATCCATCACCAGTCACTACCTTCGGTGTAAAAGAGCTACCTCGGCACCAGTCCCTGTCGAGGGTACGTGATGGTGCGAGGTCTGTGGATTGCCGTGCAGAGGCAAGACCGGTCTGTCCAAGCACAATCGGCACCAGCATGCTGCACTCCGCAACGATGAAAGAGGTCACAGGCACCTGCTCAGAAGGGAAAGAAACCGTTTTTTTGGTCGAGGGAAAAGGAGGAAAGGCTGGCAGTTTTGAGGCAAAGTACTCGGGTCAGAGAGGCATGAAACTGGGCAATAAAACTAACATTCAGGTTTGTGAAAAGCAAAGGCTGCCAAGAAGTATATCAGCTATCTCTCGTACGATTACTCCATCCACTGGGAATGTTGATGAGTTAGCAATTCTAAATAATCAAACCTGTCTACTTCCCCAGACATCGGAGGTAGGGAAACATCTACCAGTCCTGGTAGATGTGTACGTTGGAACCCAGGGCCGGAACATCAGCAGACCACTCTTGGATGGACTCAAGATTTGGTCTGAGGGCAATAAGAGCGCGGATGCTATTATTGTGACAGCAAAAGCAGAATTGCTGGAACCACTTCTCCCCCGTCATGGACCGGGGAAGAGAAAACGCCATTTTGGATAAAGAAGGGACAGGAGAAGGTTGTCCGACAACCTTACAGGAGTTGGATGGGGAGGAGGGCGGGGAAGCGTGGGTGCTACTTGAGATAGCAGGCTTTGTTCTTGAGTAAGCATTTCAGGCTAGCCTTTTTTACCCTCAACGGCACAGATAAGACCAAGTGCCAAGTACTACTTGCTGTTGAACATGAGACGCACAAACAGAAATGGGAAACCGCAACCCTGTTCAAGGGTCTTAGCCTTCATCCCCTTCTCAAAAGCTGATAATGGCGTTTTCGATTCACTCATCACGGAGGACGAGGTCAGATCTCTTCTACATCAGCAGCAGGGCCAGACAAACTAACAAAGGGCGACATTGAGAGATACATGGCGACAGATGCGATAATGGCCCTGTTCAATGTATGGTTCATTACGGGAGCGATCTCTGACAAGGTCAAGCGATGTCGGTCGATCCTCATCCAGAAATCAGTGAGCCCGGAACATGTTAACTGGAGACCAATCACCATTAGTTTAATGATCACGAAGCGGCTGGCGATAGCGCTTCCAGTGAACCCGAGACAGCGGGGCTTCATCCAAGCCCCAGGCTGCTCTGAGATCCTCCTGGTTCTCAATACCATCCTGAAGCAGGCTTAGAGGAAACAGGAACACTTGGCGGTAGTGTTCATCGACATTGCGAAGGCGTTTAATTTCGTGTCCCACGAGCACATTCTGCAGGTTCTCCGGATGAGAAGCCTTGACAGCAATATAATAGGAATCATCCAGAATTCTTATGCGTCTTGCCTCACTTTTCTTGAGGTAGACAGTGAGCACACCCCCTACATCACCATCAAGACGGGAGTTAAATGGGGTGACCCGATGTCACCACTGTTATTCAACCTCGTTATTGATCCTCTCATTACCATGTTGGAAAGTCGAGGGAAGGGCTTTCCAACACGTGATGGTACGATTTCAACGCTTGCTTTCACTGACGATCTGGTGATACTGAGCCACAGTTAGGAAGGCATGAGTCATAATATCAAGATTCTGGAGAAGTTTTGCAGTCTGTTCAGGAAAATAAATGTCACGGCTTTTTGTTAACACCAACACACGACAGCACCTCCCCTGTCCCAGACAACCGATGGAAGTCCGAAGCCTCCTCCCAAGATGAGCTGTCCAGTCCCTAGTGATGTTATGTTCTGAATCTGTGTTGTATTCATTGTCATTTAGGTATTTTTCTGATCAATTGTGGTTTCTGAAGCATACATTTTTCCATGTTTTCCACAGCCTTGCGTTCTGTGCTGTCTCGCTCGCTTCCTCTCACAGTTTTACTTTCGTTCCTGTACGCTTCGTTCGTATTACCCTGCACTACTAATTCTTAAATAGGACTTGCATGATTACTAACTGGCTAAACACGGGTGTGGTTAACTAATCTACTAACGTCAGGGTTTAATAGAATTATTACTAACACAATCTAACAATCTAGTTCTCATCACGTTTCCACAGCTGTTTAATGTTTCCTTACGTATCCAGTCATTGTCTTGTTAACTAACTACTAACGTCAGGGCTAGGATAGGATAACTACTAACAAATTACTAATCGCCTTGTTACGTGTATCAGTTCTCTCAAGCTGTTTTCCATTTCCTGCTATTCTCAAGCTAAGTGTTTGCACCTGTCTACACATGCATTTAAACCAGCAGTCTTAGTCCCTCGTTGCGAGTTCGTCACACTAAATTGCTAAGCGTAGTCTGTTCCCTGTTTTCCCCTGAGTAAGCTTTATCTGTGTTTTTTCCCGAGTCAGTGTTTCGTGTTGTAGTTAGGTTTTTTGTTTCTGTTTGTTTCTTAGTCTTGTTTTGAGTTGTTGATTTCCTGGCCTTGACCTCAGTCCGTGTTCTCGCGACCCCGTCTCTGGATTCCGTTTTGTACCTCTGACGAGCCTTCCCGATATCGACCCCTGCCTGTTTTGACTTCCCGTTGGATCTTGATTTTGTACCGTTGCCTTGGATAATAAACTTTTTTTGCACTCCTGCCTGCTACTGGGTCTCTGTTCCACCGATCATAACAAGTGACTGGAAAAAGGAGGAAATCAGTCAGTGGATTAAGCTGCCTGTGCAGGGCTCGGGTGCTTTCACGGCAATAAAATAAGTAACACCTGGCTGAAATCCCACGGGAAATTTCCTGAGCACCATTTTATTGCCGCCCTCCAACTGAGAGCCAATGTATACCCGACCCGAGAATCCCTCAGCCGAGGGCGTAAGGATGCCCACAAAATGTGCAGGAAATGCTCTGCTATGATCGAATCCTGTTCCCACATCCTTGGACAGTGCCCGTCCATTCAGGGGGTGAGAATCGCGTGGCACAACAAGATTTGTGCCACCTTGGTGAAGGAGGCTCAGAGTTTGGACTGGGCAGTGTATATAGCAGCAGTGTGGTATAATGGTTAAGGAACTGGGTTTGTAACCGAAAGGTTACAGGTTCGATTCCCAGGTCGGACACTGCCGTTGTACCCTTGAGCAAGGTACTTCACCTGCATTGCTTCAGTATATATCCAGCTGTATCAATGGATACTATGTATAAATGCAAAAAGAAATGATGTGTAAGTCGCTCTGGATAAGAGCGTCTGCTAAATGCCTATAATGTAATGTAATGTAATGTAATGTATCAGGACCGAAGGACCCAGGAGGGGGACTTGAGAAAGCCGGACCTGATATTTGTGAAAGGATCTGACGCAGTGGTCATAGATGTGATGGTCAGATTTGAGTACGACGCGACCACTCTAATGGAGGCCGCATCGGAAAAGGTCAGATATTACTCTGGGCTTTGCAATCAGATCAAGGAGTTGACGGGGGTGCATGCTGTGCATTTTTATGGCTTTCCCAACAGTGCCAGAGGGAAATGGCACAGTGGGAACAATTAAGAATCTACCAAAGTTTTGACTACAAACAGGAGGTTTCTCTTAGACAACAGGTGAAGCAGTTTCTCTTAGACAACAGCTAGTGTTTGTGTGGAGGGAGTACGCTGGCGCAAGTTGGCTGCCGCTTCTCTCCGGAAAATTGTTTGGTTAACGTTTGTTTGTTAACGTCTGTTAACGTCCGTCTGTTAAACGTCTTATTGACGCCTTTGATTTTATAACATCTTTTAAAAGTTATTAACTGTAAGGCATTTGGAGACCGCTCTATTTTTGACTCTTTGGCACGGATCAATGCTGACTGCTGTCTACTCACCTAACGTTACCATCATCAATGCTGACCGTCAGCCTACAAACCGATGGTGATATCCCGATGGTTTACATCCCAAAAATCAAGCGACGAGACGAAATCAGCTCCCAGTCCTCCGTGCTGTCATGCCATGTTCCATCTTCACACTATGCCTGACAGTTCTCCGTGTCTGTGTTTGGCTAATAGCTAGCCATTGGCTAACACACCCGGCGACCGGCGGTATGAAGTTTGAGTACTCCATCTCAAAAAATGCTAAATCTCAACACTCGCACCTTTTCACGGTGTCCTGCAGCCATCCAAGAACTTGGACTTCAACGCAAACCCCGCTACATCCACAGAAGCTCTGGGCGAAAGTTTGTTTACCATCAGCAACCCGGACACTCCGTTCACACCATTCCGTCCATCTGGTCCAGCGTCGCTCCTCTGACGCATCATCAGAGCGCCGTTGCTCTTGGTGTATGTAACGCCACGAGACCTCTGCACACTTGCACAGGCAACACCGCGGGATCTCGCCACACCCAGAGAGACACAAGACGCGGACCGGATTGCAGTAGGCGTGGAGTGGATTTCAGTGTATTACAATCACTACTGAGATTCACCCCCCCCTCAATGGTCAAAATAGAACTTTTTAATGCACAATCTATAAATAACAAGGCATCCTTTATACATGACCACATCCTGGAAAAAGAACTTGACTTCATGTGCCTGACAGAGACCTGGCACCAACCTGAGGTTTACTCTGCCCTAAATGAAGCCTGTCCTCCTGGTTACAGCTACTTGCAGAGAGCACGCAGCACTGGACGTGGTGGTGGCCTGGCAGTGTTACACCGACAGGGACTGGAACTGTCCCTCAACCCCTTGCCCACACTGACATCATTTGAGTGCCTTGCTTTTACATGTAAGCCCCCCTTCCCCATGACTGTGGTGCTCATGTATCGGCCCCCTAAACCCAACCCTGCCTTTTCCTCAGAGATACAAAATCTCCTTTCCACTCTCTGCACTACCTCTGCCAACATCATATTTCTTGGAGATATGAATATTCATGTCGACACTCCCTCCTCTCACCCTGCATCTGAGTTCCTGCAACTACTGGACTGCCTCAACCTCAAACAGCATGTTGATGTCCCCACACATTCCAGGGGACACACGCTCGATCTGGTCATCACAAACTCCGCCCCCATCAATAAACTACAGGTGTACGATCTGGGTGTGTCTGATCATAAGACCATTTCGATGGAGCTGCCATTTCCCTCCCGCCATTCCAAACCCAAACGGCAGATCCACTTCAGAAATCTGAAGAACATAAACCCAGACTCCCTGACCCTGGACCTCCAACACCTCTCCGCTCGTTCTGCTGACCTCACCTCAGTCACAGACTCAGTGGATTTTTACAACCAGTCATTGGGCACACTCCTGGACCTACATGCCCCCGTCAAATCACGAACTGTCACCTTTGCACGCTCAGCCCCTTGGTACACCAGCGAGCTGCGAAAGTTGAAGACGGCTGGGCGTGTCCTCGAGCGGCGCTCAAATTCATCCAGCCTGACTGTGCATAAACAGGCCTACAGGGAGCATCAGAAGGCCTATGCAAAGTCTCTGACGGATGCACAGTCAACATTTTACTCAAATATGATAAACAATAACCCTGGAAACTCCAAGCAACTATTCTCGACCATAAATCTCCTTTTCAAACCACAAACTTCCACACACTCAGCAGCAACAGAGGAGAAGTGCAACAGCTACATCACCTTTTTTAGGAAGAAGGTAGACACCATCCGCTCTCTCCTCTCCAGCTCGACCACTCCACCAGCTCCGACTGCTGAACCGCAACCAAGAACAGCCAAACCCCTCTGCTGCTTCGATGCCATTTCACATCAGGAGGTTGAGGGCATTATCAAAAAAATGAAGGCATCCACCTGTGTCCTGGACCCCATCCCCACAGCTTTGGTGAAGTCAAATCTCACCGCTATTAGTCCACTCATCACTACTGTCATAAACCACTCCCTTCAGTCCGGCCATGTCCCACCTAAACTGAAAACTGCTGTCATCAAACCACTCCTTAAAAAACCTACATTGGACCCTGACATTCTCGCAAACTACAGACCAATCTCCAACCTCCCATTCATATCCAAAGTATTAGAAAAGGCAGTCTCAACGCAACTTCATCATCACCTACAAAATAACAGTCTGTTTGAGAAATTTCAGTCTGGTTTCCGCCCTGGACACAGTACAGAATCGGCTTTGGTTCGGGTCACCAACGACCTCCTGATGACAGCAGATACCGGCTCCCCATCACTTCTCATCCTCCTGGACCTCACAGCTGCCTTTGACACCGTGAACCACAACATCCTCCTTCACCGCCTGCACTCCACCATTGGCCTCACAGACACAGCCCTCACCTGGTTTACATCATACCTCACAAACAGGACTGAGTATGTTGCCCTAGGACAGGCCAAATCACGCACCCACAGCGTCACCTGCGGTGTCCCTCAAGGATCGGTGTTGGGCCCCACCCTCTTCACCCTCTACATGCTTCCCCTCGGCCGTGTCATCAGCAGGCAAGGAATTTCATTCCATTGCTATGCTGATGACACACAGCTGTATTTAAGAACAAACCCCACCCCTTCTGCACCCTTGTCACTATCCACTTTGACCACCTGCCTGGAGGAGATAGAGGCGTGGATGAAGCTTAATTTCCTTCAACTAAACTGCTCCAAGACCGAAGCCATCCTAGTTGGCACTCCACACCAGGTCCGTTCATCCCCCATCACCAGTATTACCTTCTCTGGCCAAAACATACCCCTCTCCACAACAGTCACCAACCTGGGTGTTAAAATGGACTCCCACCTCTCCTTCGAGACGCACATTAACCACCTCTGCAAAACATCCTTCTTCCACCTCAGAAACATTGCCAAACTCCGTCCCACCCTCACTCTTCTGGATGCGGAAAAGCTCGTCCACGCCTTCGTCTCCTCCAGGCTCGATTATTGTAATGCACTCCTCATCGGGATCCCTGGCCAAAGCCTAAAAAGGCTTCAGTACATTCAAAACAGCGCGGCCAGGATCCTGATGAGGGTGCGAAAGTTTGACCACATCACTCCCCTCCTCAAATCACTCCACTGGCTCCCGATCCCATTCAGGATTGAGTACAAGGTCTCCCTCCTCACCCACCACTGTATTCATGGAAATGCCCCCCCCTACCTCAAAGAACTCCTCACCCCACAGACCTCCTCACGACCCCTCCGCTCTGCAGGCACTTACCTCCTAAAACCCCACAGGACCAAGCTCTGCACCATGGGGGATCGGGCTTTCTGCTCTGCTGCTCCCAGTCTGTGGAATGCCCTCCCAGACTACCTGAGGGCTCCACAGACTGTGGATGCTTTTAAACGGGACTTTAAAACCCACCTTTTCAAAAAGGCATTTGCCTGATTGACTTTCCTTTGTTGTCTGTTTTTATTATGTATTTTATTATGTATTATGTTTTTAACCCTGTAGCACTTTGACATTTCTTTTAATGTAAAGTGCATTACAAATAAAATTTATTATTATTATTATTATTATTATTAAGTACTCCGTGACGTGGGCATAACAACTTCCGGGTCCGTGTCTCTGGCTAAACAGTTGTCCAGGCGTATGTTGCTGTATTTTTTTGATATATTAGCGATGCTCACTGGTAATAGTGTGGTGCTGGAGGCACGTGACTAGACACAAAAGCCTTCCAGTTGGGGCACTGGATACTAAAAGCTCCGTTCTGCTGCTTGTCCTTGTGAGTCTGGCAGCAGCGATGGTCATGTCTCATGCGTGAGACACTCTTTCCACCATGGAGTGTACGTTACAGTGGGAATAGTATAGCCTGAAGAAATAACTGGCAGGTCATCTGTTCGTGCGGTGCATATCCCGTAATTTAGGCTGAAAAGGGTATAAGATGGATTAGAGTCATGGAGACCACGCAAGTTCAAAATAAACATAATTTAATAACAGGCACGCAGGTCATTAACTTAAATTTAACATTCAATTACACAAAACATAGATTTAAGAAAAGAAACAGAGTAAATATCTTACCCAGCCTGTTCAACTACACACAGACACAGAATATGCACGGTGTGGGAAGTCAGTTACAATCTTCCCTGATTGGCTTGTCTCTTCCTTTTATGCCAAATCATGTGTTTGAACCAGGCGGCAGTGCCACAAATTAACCTGGAGTGGTGGTCAATCTGGAATTTAGATCCCCACCGTTGGGGGTTGTTTGTGTAGGGAGAGGGGAAGAGGAGGTAATTACCAGAAAGGACATTTCACTGTTACAAGTTTTCCCTAAGTTACTGAAACTGCTTTATTAAACTTTATTTGGTATGAAATGTATTTCAGTCAATTCCTTGATTTTACCTGAATCCATACATACCAAACAGGTTAAGGTGATATAATATTAAGGTGCAGTTGTCATGAGAATTCCCTCTTGATGAACCATTTTACATTCAATTCCTGTTACTACCACATAAGGCAGATATAACCATATAACCATATAAGGATCACATGCACAATGTTTGTAGGTTTTTACATGGTTATTAACATTCTTCACAGAAGTCCTGGTACAGAAGAGAATTAAAGAGTGTAATGACAGGGGTGCCCAAATGAGGGTGCATGATGCATGATGCTCTCCAGTTCCCAAATGGCAGTGTTTCCTGAGTCCCACTTTCCTGACTTCCCCCCTACAAGTGGCAAAACCACTTAAGCGTTTGGGGCGAAGCAGGTAGCAGTGGCTTGACCGTGGCCTGCTAAACCCCAAAATCCGAAGCCAGGACAGCACCAGGAGGACCCACTGCCGGAAGACTCTCGCGCTCCGGGGATCGGCGCTACTGCTGCAGATGCTTGATGCCAGAGATCCGAGGGGAGTGCAGAACTTGCCCGGAGAGTAGGCCCGGAAGGGCTGTTTCTCTCCGGGCCTCACCAGCCCAGGGGACCAGGGCATGCCGTGACCCGAAGCCCTGTAACCTCTGCAGGGAGAGTGGGCATTTCTTCCGTAACTGCCCACTCTCCTATGCAAACTCTGGTACCTTTGCTAGGTACTATGCCACTCCCTTCCTGAGGACGATGGGCCTGTGTGTGCTGGACCTGATAATACCGTATAGCTGGGACCCCCCATATGTATATCGAGCCTTGAGGGTCTTTGCCTTTAGGACGGGATTGTCCAGGGCCGGGCTGACCTCGTATAGCTATAAAATAATCATGGCTCATTTCAGATCTACCGAGACCATGACACTCCCAAGGGGCGGCACGACCCTGGACCCGTCTATAATCTGGGCAAATGTCTTTCACAAATGCATAACTAATAAACAGAAAAACATTGCCTGGATGTCTGCCCACATGTGTCTCCCCACCAAGGTGGGTCTGGCCCTGACCGAGCGCTGCCCCCATGGATGCACTGACTCAGAACATGTGTACCATCTGTTCTGGGAGTGCTCCGTGGCCAGATGGGTCTGGGGCCTTGTTGTTTCCTCTGTCTCTCGTAACAGTTGCTGCCGAGGTCCTCCCTGACTGCTGAGAGCGTCCTCTACGGGCCCAGAGGAGGCTGCGGAACAACGGAGCTCCAGCATCAGTGGAGGATCGTTAACACGGTCAAGCAGGTCCTGTGGGAGGCGAGGAACATCAAGGTCTACCAAAGAACAATGGTGGACCTAGTCACTCTCAGGAGGAGGACGCAAAACCTCCTCCAGGACGGCATTATGGTGAACTTTCAAACAAACAAGCGTCTGGCGAGAGAGAAATGGGGGGTGGACCATTGGAAGGAACTGGACATTATAGCCCACCCGACAACCCGGGTACCCATGTGGTTTTTCAACACTTCTGTCTTCGTGAACATTCTTTTAATTTTTTTCTCCCTTTGTTGTTTTTTTTGTTGTTTTGTAAATAGTCAGTTATTGTGGTGTCTTTATTGTTTGAATGTATTTTAACTTGGGAAAATGAGAATTCCCCCCTAAATTATATGTTTTTAATGTAATATGAATGTGATGAAGTGTGTGGATGGGGAAAAAATGTTCTTATTGGAAATGACTTTTAAAAAAACAATAAAGACAAATTTTACAAGAATTACAAGGACTTCATCGGACAATGTCTTCTAAGTAAGTACTTTTTGTCGTCTTTTGCAGTTTTTACATGCATTTCATGTTTGTCTTTAAACATTTTATGCTGTTCACCTGTGACATATGAAAGTGTAAATGTCCTACCTGCAATCTCTGTGTAATTAAATGCATTATTTCATAACATAGAAATGTAATGCATTAGAATCATCATTATTTAATGGTAGATATTTGGCACATTTATATTATAACATTTTATTTCACAAAGGCTGTGTTTAAAGGTTTGTGTAATTAGTGGATAAGTATGTATGGTCTTCAGATACATGTGGTAAAGGCCCCAACTGAAATTAATTCTCAGGTCAGGTAAAAAAGCTGAAATGTCATTTAAAATGCAATGTTTTCTGCATTAAACATCAATGTTAGTAGTATTGAAATAAATAGAAATAAAATTTTTTACTGCAATTGTAATGACTGCAATCTTACTGTACAATAGTGCGACTGAGCTGCTCCGGAAGGGCAGGATCTGGAAATACTCCGACCTTGTGTCGCTATGCAGCGGAGCTGACCCTGTCAGCAGGTTTGTGGATGAGATTTTTATTTGTTGTGTTGCATTGTTTATTCACTTCAGCATTGTCTGAGTTTTTTAAGTTTGGGGAAAATAAATATGACATATATATATATATTTTTTTTAAAAGGTTGACGCAAGAGCTGAAGCGCCAGGTTCAGGTTGTGCGCGACCTGCCGGAAATAGCCCCAATTCCTAGTCCCATCTACAGTGGCAGAGGCGGAGGGAGAGGCAGAGGCAGCGGTGGACTCCCCTGACAGCTCCGGGGAACTATTTCAGATGTGAGGCCTCAATTAAATTATAAATTTTGCATGTCCTGTATTAACATGATTGTAATTCACCATTGTGAGCAGTGCTGCAAGATTGTAAATCTGACCATGTCTTTTCCCCCCCATTTCAGTGTAAGAGGCCCAACGTGGAAATCCGAGGCCAGGTCAAAAATGGCCGAGGAGGACCTGTATAAGAAGCACTCTATTGACCACAAGGTTCTGAAGGGATTTTCTTCATACCCTCAGCTTGATTTGGCAAATGAAAGATTCAAATAGGAGGTAAGTACAACCATCTTAATACATACTTTGATAACAAATTGTACTAATACCAAAAAACAATGCATTTGTCAGCCTATCACACATAGCATACACATACTTTTGTGTCATTTTGTGTTTGGAAAATTAAGCAATGTTTCCTATTTTTCAGCTGGAGAACGTTGCCCGGTTCCTGTATTTTATGGACCCGGCGGAGCCAAGCCTGAAGTTTGTGCGCTCCCTGGAACGTTCCAGGGAGTACTTCAATAAACTCACCGAGGCCAAGCTGAGCAAGCAGACTGTTCTTAATTATATAAAGAGTCTGAAGAGGTTGGTATTGGTTTGTGCTGGCAGTTTCTGGTATACTTTATGTCCCTTTGGATAACAATATCCATGGTAATAAATGTAAAAAATAAAACACAATTTGCTCTTTCAACAGGTTCTTGAAGTTCCACACTGCCAGCACCAGCCTCCGATTTGAAGACAATGAGCTGCACAAGGACTGCGATAATCTTTTACATTTTTGAACCAACTTGCAGGCCTGTTTTTCAAAACAGGCTATCAAGGAGGTTATGAGAAGTATTTCATAGATTTTATCACTATTTGATTGATTATATTGCCTGTTACATGCTTTGAAGATGGCCAGAAACAAAAGATTTGTTATATCTTATATCTGTAATGTTGCAAAATAAATGAAAAAATGTATTTGACTCTAGTGAGTCAAACCCTAACCCTATAATTTTTTTCTAATTTTTTTCTGATTTTTATTCTGAATTTTTAGATTATTTTTTTTTTTTTTTTTTTTTTTAGAATTTTATTCTAAAAAAAATTCTGAATTTTTTTAGGATTAGGGTTAGGGTTATGGTTTTCAAAAAAAATCATTTTAATATTTTATTTTATTCATTTTTTAATTTTTAATTTTGTTATTTTACTCTGTTGATTTTTTTTGAATAATTAGACTTTTGATTTATTTGACTCTGGCGAGTCAAACCCTAACTTTTTTTCTTATTTTTATTCGAAATTTTTATCTGATTTTCTTTTTTTAAATTTTAGGATTTAAAAAAAAAATTATTCAGAATTTTTTTTAGGAATTTATTTAGGAATGTTTTTAGGGTTAGGGTTATGGTTTAAAATATATATTTTTTTTAATTCATTTTTTAAAAAAATTTATGATTTTTTTAATGATTTTTTTTATTTTGTTATTTTACTCTGTTGATTTTTTAAAATATTTTGACTTGATTTATTTGACTCTGGTGAGTCAAATCCTAACCCTAACTCCAACCCTAACTAATTTTTATCTCTACTTTATTTTTTGTATTTTTTTCGGGATTTAAGGAATTTATTTAGGAATTTTTTTTTAGGGTTAGGGTTCTGGTTTTTATTTTTTAAATAAAAAAAAAAAAAAATTTTAAATGCACGTTTTCCTTCTCGGAATGTTGCTAGACTGCTCATTGGTGAATCTCTTGTAGCTGAAGAGTGCAGGCAGGGACCATCCTTTGTTCCAGTGCAGAGAAATATTTAATCGTATGTGGTTGAAGCCATTCACGATCCATAGCGAACTGTTTGAAATTCTTGGTAAAAAAAACGATTCCTATAGATTACCCTGTCTCCTGTGCCTGCCAAAACAGCACAAGATCCTATCTTTCAAGAATTAATCTTCGGAATCTTAAAACAGTTAGTTAATAAATTACCTTAATCTATTAGCTCGCTACACTATGGATGTTTTTTTGTTTTTTTCTAGTCAGGTCAAACTTGGTCCTCGGAGACCACTGTGTGTGGTGGTTTTCGTTCCAACCACAATTGCAATCCCAAAATTCTACCAAGCTGTTCATTTTTCTTAATCAGGTGCTTTTTATGTTTTGAGGGATTATTTACCCTCTTAAAACACATCAGAAATAGCTATGCATGCCACGAAGAATAAAATGCACATGTTCCTACTGTGCTTATTAGGCTAAAAAAATGATCAAATTAAAGACTGGGGTAAATCAATTGGCTCCTAATCAGTGGCGTCGCCATACCTATTTTAGGGGACTTTTCATCTTTATATATTTTTCAGATTGATTGGACAAAATGCGCCATCGACCCTCCAGAAAGTCTGGTGCTAGGACCCTGGGGAGGCTTAATCTAGTGCAGCCATTGGTTAGAGTGCAGTGTGGTGCGCGCACTGAGCCACGTGACCGCTCAATACAAAAGACCGCTACAGAGACTGGGTTATAGTATGAATGTTCCCAATGCTGCTGTAACAAGCACTAGTACTTGAGCTTGATAACAACAAACTAGCTTAATGTTAACGGAATTAAAAATTTACAAAAAAAAATTGCTCCATAGGTCTGCTCTCAAGTGCTGCTGCTAGGCTGGACCCATACCATGTAGAAAAAATAAGTTGTAGTGTACACTTTCCACTATTTAGAGTCATATGTTGACCTGCCAGAGTCTACGAGAACTTGACTATAACGTTGTTTGTATCAAGTAAAATCATTCTTTGATTATATTGTACGTATTATGTAGGGGTGCACCGATGTATCGGTCGAGTATCGGTCGATATTTGCCCTGTTGACTGTGGCCGATAATTATCCGTCAATTTGTGTTGCGTCAATCTGATCCACATGTTCAAACTTTAAATTGGAATGACGGCGTCTTTACAGGCCAAAGTGACTGAAACCACGCCTACTCCTCCGACACCCTGCTAACTGTCACAAACCCTCGGGCACTCCACGCAGTCTTGCACAAAATGCATGCTGTTCTTGCTACTTTCAATCACCTTAAATAACAACGGATAAAACCACAAATCCTTATTAAAAAGTTGTATCATTAGCCTAGTTAATGTTGTTACTATGGTAGCCTATCTCAGTGGTTCTCAACCTTTTTCAGCTCGCGACCCCTAAAAGATGTGGGTGGAGACTGGCGACCCCCCTCTCCTAGGGTGACCACGAAAAATGGAACGTTTGTCCCGCATCCCGCATGAACAGAACAATGTCCCGCATTTCAAAGATCATGTTAAATTTTTTTTATTATTATTTAATATTATTTTAAAAATGCCGTTATTGGGGAAACGTCATTGGTTTAAAAAAATAGAGCTAACGCGCATCGGTGTCAAAAATCAATGCGCAGCCGTGGTGTGGTGCGTCGTTTTTATGTGGAGAAGACAGCCGACGAAAGTAAAGTTTAGCTTGCAAGACAAAACGAGAAAATGGCGGAAACTCTTAAGAAAAAAAGACTGCTCATACAACCGAGACTGGGAGAGGAGCTACACATGGCTGAGATCTGTTTCAGACGATCCCCAAAGGGGCGAGTGCAGGATTTGCCGCCGGAGCTTCACCATCACCCATGGCGGAGAGGGGGATGTTAAGAGGCATGGTGATGGTGAGGCTCACAAGAAAATGCACAGCAAAGGAATGCTAACACTATGACGAGCTTTTTCTCGAAACCAAAAGACGGCAACACAAAGTCAAAGACTTTTACGGTGACCACAAGGAAGACTCCGACGGGATATTTAACCAGGTCGTTTCGAAGTTCGAGGCCCTGCTAGATGCTGCCCGTTCCAACAAGAAATACAAGTTCGAACAGTAATTTTTCAAGCTTGTTTTGAAAGCAACGGTTCAACATGCAACAATGTATCCAGAAAGTATC
Organism: Ilyophis sp. 1 JC-2022; assembly: GCA_022702515.1. NCBI lineage: Eukaryota > Metazoa > Chordata > Actinopteri > Anguilliformes > Synaphobranchidae > Ilyophis > Ilyophis sp. 1 JC-2022. The sequence continues at coordinate 12,201,270 of CM040401.1, forward strand.
GTTACCGGTAATACCGTCTGTTTGCATAATTTTCTCTTCCTGCATAAGATCCGTTTTTAAGCCTGTTGTTAAAATAACAAGATAAACATTCCATAGCCTACTGACGATTTACAGCAGTTTAATAACAAAATGTGCTATATATACCGTCGAATATGAAATAAAGGCATTTTAAATGATAAATAAAAAAAATAAATCAATTGTTTTCCCCTCTCCCACGTGTCCCGCATTGTCCCGCAAAAGCAATTCTGCTGTCCTAGTCCTGCGACTGAATAATTTTGACCCTACCCTCTCCCTCCCAAGTTGCCCGCTTCGCCAACAAATTATAGACTTAATAACAATAATAAATTAAAAAACAGCATTGCAAAAATGACATAGGCTACATGCAGCTTGCTTTTAGTGTGAGGGCTGGGCCTGCTTGCGGGAACACAGGTGCTGCATTCGTGGTTGGATGCTGGATACAGCGACACGGAGACTATCCTCCACGCGCAGCCGCGATTGTTGTTTGTTTTTTATATAGGTCAACGCTGAGAAAGTATTTTCGCATAAATACGTGGACCCGAAAGGTGTAAGTTTTTCCATTGCAGCCTTTGAGAGTGCTGGATATTCCCCTGCCACAATGAGCCAGAATTCATCCAGTGGCTTCGATTCAAACAAAGTATTTAGGGTCCGGTCGCTTGCGAGGTCAAGGAGCGCATCCTCAAGTTCGGATGGAAGGTGATTCCCAGAGGCAATAAAAGGTTGCCGCACCCATTCATTGTCCTCCTGATCTTTGGGGAAGTATTTCTTGAATTCATCAAGGAGGCCTCGGAGATGAATAATGATGACTCTTTTTATTGTTTTCACGTTCAGCTTTTTCTCCTGTAAGAAATTGTCGAGTTCGGGGAACATTTCAACATTGCCGCTTTCCACTCGCGCAGCCCAGCGCTCCAATTTCTTTGAGAATCCATTAACTTTATCGGACAATGTTAGAATGTTTGTGTTGGGGCCTTGGAGAGACAAGTTAAGCGAATTAAGTTTTTCAAAGATGCCTGCCATGTAGGCAAGTTTAGATACCCAGCTGGTGTCGGTCAAATGGTCCGTGAGGGGAGACCCGTTGTCTGCAAGGAATATGCGGACCTCCTCCCGTAGCTCAAATAGCCTGGTCAGGACTTTCCCGCGGGAGAGCCATCTCACTTCGGTGTGGAATAGTAGCGTTTCGTGTTCCGACCCCATCTCTTGACAAAGTGTTGAGAATAACCTGCTATTCAGAGGGCGTGATTTGATAAAGTTGACCATTTGCACCGCTGTTTGTAGAACAGCGTTGACTTCTGGATCAAGTGATTTGGATGCAAGAGCCTCTCTATGAATAACACAGTGCATAAATCTAACGTGCGGTGCCACTTCAAGGACTTTTGCCTTCAGTCCTTTTTTCTTCCCCTGCATAGCCCCAGCCCCGTCTGTGCACACCCCAACGCAGTGTTCCCAACACAGCCCGTATTCACGCATTTCGCCGTCAAGCTTGCGGAAAATATCATTTCCAGTGCACGTTCCCTCAAGTGCCGCGCAAAACAACATATCCTCATGTAGTTTACCCTCAAAGCTATATCGCACAAACACTAATAGCTGTGCAGCATTCGATATATCAGTAGACTCATCTAATTGTAAACTAAATGTCCCACTTTTCTTTATTCGTTCTATGAGTTGACATTTGATGTCGCTTGCCATGTCATCAATACGCCGGGAGATTGTGTCATTAGACAGGGGTATTGCATTAAGCGCGCTGGCGATTTTCTCACTGTGCATTGCTCGTGTCATTGCAAAAGCTGCAGGCCGAATCAGGGTTTCGCCAATTGTATGAGCCTTTTTCGACTTGGCAATTAGGTATGCCACTTCATAAGAAGCCAGCTGGGCTCTGACAGGGACTGTTGTCTGTTCGTTTACAACAGATCTTTGGCCATTTAGAAACCTCGGTCTCGGGAGAAGGTGCTGTTTCAAGCTCATCAGGAGGTGATGCTTCAATACTTTTGACAATATGTGCTGCTTTTTTGGCAGGAATAAGCCACCGTTCCATTGCTAAGGTTAGTTATAGATGCTTTTGCAAAAAATTATATTCTGTTCACTTCACTTAAGCAAAAACGGCGCGCAGTCGCGGTAACTATGGCGATCGATTTGTTTATCTCTCATAATACTGTGGCGTTCGGTAGCTAGCGAGCTAACTAGCTACCGAGCCCAGTGTAAATAGGTGAAGAACTGTAAATAGTGCTGTGTAAATATGTGTGGGGAAATGTGTTGTGTGGGGGCAAACGTCACCGGAATGGGTCAGCCATCGGGTCATGTATATAGATTGTGTCAATATCATGTATAGTTTGTTTAAATGTGATTATTCTGTGTAGCTTGTGGTGTGGTATGAATGAGCCGTCTGTGTCTCGTAAGATTAGTTAAGTTTCCTTTGCCGTGTGCAGACCGGCTGTCATGTTGAGAGCACGTGTACATGTTGTGTGTTTACCTGAAGGGCGGTCCCGATTGGCTGGTCGTGTTAACCCAGCGAAGGCCAGCCAATCGGAAGGCCGCCCTCGCAGCGGAGGAGAAAAGGGGTATAAAGCCATTTGTCTGAGTGTGACAGCGTGAGAAACTGAATTATAACTGAATGAGAAGGTTGTCTGCTTGTAACTGCTGGATTGAACTATAGTTGCCTGTTTTTCCTGTGCTAGAAATAAAGCCAGTGATTTTCTTTAAACATTTGCCTATTATTTCTTGCGTTCGGTATTTACGTTCCCCGCGTGCCTTCCTTGTGGCTGCGAAACGCTACAATACATAATGCGACTTGATGTAAAATCAGTTTAGTGTTGTGGGGTTGGGGTCCAAAACAATTATGAATTATGAAATACATAGGCTACCACCACCGAATAGCTACAATTGGAAGTGTTCTGGTTTATTGGCAGGCACATCATACAGTATGATGTATACATCAGTCCCAAATATTGCACGGTTTTTATTGCAGAATGATTTGAAATGTTTTCGGATGCAAGTGATCATGAGCAAGTGGCGTGATGGCGCGCCGGCCTGCAGCGCTTGTTGTCATGGTGAATGTAAACACAGCTGTGCGGTCTTTCCTAGCCTGCGCTCAGAGCAGATAGAGATCTATCTACGGCTCTGCATAGGCTGATTTTATTGTCGGCTATTTTAACCATTCACATGCTTTCCCCCAACGATTTTTAGTTGGGAACATAATGAAATATATTTAGGCTTTACATTTTAAATTGATTTTTTTTGTAATTTTGCTAATTTTGTAATTATTATTTTTTTGTACATTTTGGAACTCGTCCTGCGACCCCCGCAAATGATCTCGCGACCCCCGGGGGGGTCGGGGGGGTCGCGACCCCTAGGTTGAGAACCATGGTTTTAAATGATGAAAATGTCAAATGTAAAGTTTAACGTTTTTATTTTACAATAAAATACATAAAGTAAAAACCAAACAAAACACACTTGTTTTTTCCCAACAACCGTGACAGATCTTAAACATTTCACCACGGAATGCCGTCTGTACACAGTTTGACATGTTTTTAAGACATTTATTCAAATATATTTTGTCAACATATCTTGATACCAGCGCATCGTTCTTTTTCAAATGATCAGAGTATAGGTCTATAATTTGGCTAAACGGTACCCCTTTGGCCCTGTTGTGTAGATAAAATATGCAATGCTGTCCACACTTTGCGCTGAGCGGGTCTTGCACTTGTACAGTGTTGTAAACAACCCTTGTACAGTTATTTTGCAGAAAAGTGTTGATGCTATCTGGGAAGTAAATGTAGTCAGATGGATTGCCGTAGGAGTCGAAAAACTCGCCTGTCTTATCCGCACACACATACAAGGCCAACCAGTGCTCTCCAGGCTTATTTCGAGGGTGTGTATTCACAATATACAAGGCGGGTAAATGATTTAGTTTATTATCCGGTAGCTCATCGCAGGCCACAGCACCATAAAAGTAATTTACGGATTTTAAGATTGTTACCCAAAATAGCATGGTGTTCATGGTTAATAATAATCATACAACAAGTTCCTCCTCTGGTTCACTTCAATAATGTTGTCGAAGCAAGCGTAAACAATTAAATTAACAGTTCTGGGTAGCGGGTTTCTGAATCTCATGTCCAGACGTATATTACTCATCTTGATCGGGGATAGATGTTGACTGCATCCTTCATCGGGGGTCAGGGTGTAAAGGGTGTAACCGTTTATGTATTCTTGACGATTTATACACAATGGTGAATCTTTCAGATGTCATCCAGTTGCAAGCGTTAAACCATAAAATTCACGAACCGCAGAACCGGTACCGTAATCTGGGGTGAAGGCCTTTGTTGGAATCTGAATGCCTTCCATATTGAGTGATATATGTTTGGTGTTATAATGTTTGAAATTGAAAGGGTTCTTATTGTAAACACCTGTAAAGGCGTCGTTATCTACTAAACCTATAATGACAGATTTCGGTAATTGACCCAAAAACAAATTTTCTTGATTGCAAACTCTAAGACCAGCCGCCAAGCTGAAAGTTAGGACTAACACGGTCAATAGGATATTTAACATTCGATGTTAGTAGGGCCTGTGCATGTCCGAGCTTAACAGGTGGCGATACCCCGATTTTTTTACAAACAGTGTTGCAGAGACTATTTTAAGCCTGTACTGTTGC
>CM040401.1:12213432-12238455 GCA_022702515.1 Ilyophis sp. 1 JC-2022
AACGTGGAACGATGAAGGGGAGTTTGTGTTTAAAGGTACCGCCGTAAGTGGTTCGCATATGTTGGACCTAATAAAGAACATAACAGCCCCTCACAAGATTTCTGAGAATAGAAGGCCCAGGGGTTGGGGTGAATTTATAGAGGCTATGGCTATGCTTAACATGCCTCTTTCTGTCATACCTAATCAAAATGTTCGCGACAAGATAAATCGACACAAAAAAACACCAAATACATCCGTATTTACACTGATGACGCCAGAGCCCAGTCCTAGGACTGTTTTCTCATCCCGTTTTAGACCATTCAGCTTGGCTAGATTTCTGAAGCTGGGTGCTTGTGGGTGTTTTAAATGATGAAAATGTCAAATGTAAAGTTTAACATGTTTTTATTTTACAATAAAATACATAAAGTAAAAACCAAACAAAACACACTTGTTTTTTTCCCAACAACCGTGACAGATCTTAAACATTTCACCACAGCATGCCGTCTGTACACAGTTTAACATGTTTTTAAGACATTTATTCAAATATATTTTGTCAATATATCTTGATACCAGCGCATCGTTCTTTTTCAAATTATCAGAGTATAGGTCTAAAATTTGGCTAAACGGTACCCCTCTGGCCCTGTTGTGTAGATAAAATATGTAATGCTGTCCACACTTTGCGCTGAGCGGGTCTTGCACTTGTACAGTGTTGTAAACAACCCTTGTACAGTTATTTTGCAGAAAAGTGTTGATGCTATCTGGGAAGTAAATGTAGTCAGGTGGATTGCCGCAGGAGTCGAAAAACTCGCCTGTCTTATCCGCACACACATACAAGGCCAACCAGTGTTCTCCAGGCTTATTTCGAGGGTGTGTATTCACAATATACAAGGCAGGTAAATGATTTAGGTTATTATCCGGTAGCTCATCGTAGGCCACAGCACCATAAAAGTAATTTACGGATTTAAGGATTGTTACCCAAAATAGCAGTTAGTTCTCTGGTGTTCATGGTTAATAATAATCATACAACATGTTCCTCCTCTGGTTCACTTCAATAATGTTGTCAAAGCAAGCGTAAACAATTAAATTAACAGTTCTGGGTATCGGGGTTTCTGAATCTCATCTCCAGACGTATATTACTCGTCTTGATCAGGGATAGATGTTGGCTGCATCCTTCATCGGGGGTCAGGGTGTAAAGGGTGTAACCATTTATGTATTCTTGACGATTTATACACAATGGTGAATCTTTCAGATGTCGTCCAGTTTGAAGTGTTAAACCATAAAATTCACGAACCTCAGAACCGGTACCGTAATCTGGGGTGAAGGCCTTTGTTGGAATCTGAATGCCTTCCATATTGAGTAATATATGTTTGCCGTTATAATGTTTGAAATTGAAAGGGTTCTTATTGTAAACACCTGTAAAGGCGTCGTTATCTACTAAACCTATAATGACAGATTTCGGTAATTGACCCAAAAACAAATTTTCTTGATTGCAAACTCTAAGACCAGCCGCCAAGCTGAAAGTTTTAAGACTAAAACGGTCAATCGGATATTTAACATTCGATGTTAGTAGCGCCTGTGCATGTCCGAGCTTAACAGGTGGCGATACTGTTAAGGAATTTCCGAATCTAAGTTTGCTAAATTTAGATTTTAAGAAATAAGAGTGATCAACCACGAGGTTAGGTTAAGCTGTTAACAAAGGATTGTTCGTTTATTCATTTAAGAAAACTTCTGCAGAAGGGTGCTATCCGGTCAAAGTAGCTGATCAGACAGAACCCCAATTTCTGTTGAGTAATTCACTAAATAGACAAAACTATGACATCACAGGAAATCATTCTCATTGGTTAAATACAGTTTTGGGGGTTTTGAAACTGTCCACCAAATTAAAACATCGGAAGAATTCTGATGGGAACCTAGCCAGATTATTATTCCTAGGGTTATTAGGGTTATAAACCAACATCTGCTTCGGTACTCTTCGCAGTTTATAGCCAGTTCCTTCAGACAAGAGAAACAGTTGTCTAACTAATTTTAACTCAGGAACTCTACATCAAAGGGTTTCACCAAGCAGGGGACAGTGGTAATTAAATTTCATTCACAATCCCCCGGTTTTGTGGATTCGACATCCACATAACAAAATGTAATTTAAAAGAAATTTAGATATAAAACCAAACATAATGAGAAAAAAATTATTTGTTCCTGCATAAAAACCCTAATCTAAACACATGGAAAAGAAGTTATCCCTTTTTCCTTGCTCCACTAGGTGGAGTCAGATTAAAAAAACTACATCTAATTAGATGTTTGAATTACTATTTAAAAATTATTGTAAAACCATGAACACCAAACCTCCTAGCCTCAATTTGATGGAAGCTAGGTAAAAGATGGCATGATTTACTAATCTAACGATCTTTTCCAGGTATTTTCTGAAGGTGGAAAAAAAAACCTCTTCTCTTATGAGGAAAAATCCATACATTCAAATCTGGAAACATATACCAGCTCATGTCTCAAAACATTTTAAGTCTTCATCACGAATGGCACAAATTTCATCAAGATAATTAACTGACTGGTTATCTTATTCAACTTTGTCATTCAGCATCAATGCAGTAATAGGCAAATCAGTAACATTGTTTAAACACCTTGTAAGACATTTTACAATTATTACAAATTATACACTATTGTGGTTGACAAATTGTTCTGTCTTTTCGGTCGCAATCCCAATGTCTTATCTTCTGGAAATGAATGACTTGAGTTCGGGTTCAGCTCCAGAGTGTGTGGTGCATGTGTATGTGAGGCAGTGGCTGCTGTGCTCAAAGTTGTTATGATAACAACAATCTTGGCAATGTAGTACAGATCACTCCTCCCCTGACTCCTCATCTGAGGAGACCAGATTGTGAGCTTTCGCTCTAGTTGTAGAGGCAGCTGGTTGATCATCTTGGCCGTTGGGACCCCTTGGTGGGTCACTTTCTTCTCCTGGACCTGGGCCTGGAACACGCCTGCAGTGGCTCGCATGGATCCACAACTCCCTTTCAGCTACCTTAATTGCCGTCTGTGTGGTAAGCAGGATCTGATAGGGTCCACGCCACCGGACACTGTTCCACGCCTTCCGCCTGAGGTCTCGAACCACAACCCAATGGCCTGGTTGGAGGCGATGCAGAAACCCCTCTCTTGCGTCAGGAATGGTTGCCTTCACTCTGTTGAAAAGATCTTTTAGGATGTTGTTAAGTGCAAGACAATACTGCACCATGTCCTGTTCGCATGACATCAGGGTTAACCTGTCTTGGGGAAAGGGTTTGTTAACCATCCTCATAAGTTTACCAGTAATAACTTCATATGGAGCAAGCCCTGTTGTCTGGTGTGGGCGGCCCCGCATAAACATCAGTGCCAAAGGCAAAACTTTCATCCATGACAGACCTGTTTCTGCCATCAGCTTAGTGAGTTTTACCTTCAAGGTCTGGTTAGCCCTTTCCACAATACCTGCTGAGGCAGCATGGTAACTGCAGTGCGTTCTGAGGTCAATCTGTAAACTGTTACAAATCTCTTGAATCACATTATTGACAAAATGGCTCCCTCTATCTGAAGAGAGCTTCGTGGGCAACCCCCACCTGGGGATTATGTCTCGCAGTAGGCTCTTTGCTACAGCGAATGCTGAGGCATGCTTGCAAGGAAACACCTCTGTCCATTTTGAAAACACATCAGTTAACACAAGGCAATACTTGTAACCCTCACATGGTGTAAGCTCAATGAAATCCATCATAACATGTTCCCAAGGAGACTCTGGTCTAGGATGTGCTGACATTTTCATTTTTATCCCCTTACCAATGTTGTTCTGCATACAGATGATGCATTTGGCACAGCTCTGCTCTGCAAACACAGTGAACCCTGGTGCATACCAATACCTATTGACATCATCTACCACCCCCGTTTTTGAGATATGATCTGGTCCATGTGCTAGTTTGAAAGCATAATGAAAACATGAACGAGGTAACACTGGTTTGTCATTAGGCCCTAACCACAGGTTGTGTTGAGTATGAAATAAACAGTTTCTCTTCCATCGTCTCTTCTCAGAAGGGGGAGCAGTCTCTTGCAGATCAGCAATGTCTTTGAGAGACAGAGGAGGAGTTACATGGGAATCTGCAGATGAGAGAGACAGCATAGACAAAACAGGAGAGGAAGGGGAGACAGCCGCCTTAGCCAAAATACATGCTCTTGTCAGGGCAAATAACTCGGCGGCTTGCGCTGAGAGATGGCTGGGAAGCCTGGCTGATTCTAGCACCGTATCAGTAGTTGTAACCGCATAGGCAACAATTGGTTGACCAGTGTCTGATCGCTGGGCTGAACCATCTACAAAAAACTCAAGATCAGGGTTTGACAAGGGAAAGTCCATGAGGTCAGAACGTGGTTTATTGACTAGGTCGACAACAGCGACGCAATCATGGGGTTCTCCGTCTTCCGGGGTAGGAAGGAGAGTGGCTGGGTTGAGCAAAGTGCATCTCTGAAGGGTAACATTAGACATGGTTAACAGTACATTTTGATAATGCAATAGTCTTGCTGGGTGTAGGTGTGAGGTCTTTGCCTGCAAGAGCAAAGCAGAAACGGCATGTGGAACATTGACAAACAGCGGGCGCAGTGCTACTAAGTCTACACAACTTAACACAGCTTCGGTGGTAGCTGCCACCGATCTCAAGCATGAAACAAGTCCTCTAACGACAGAGTCAAGTCGTTTGGAATAATAGGCTACCGGTCTGTACTGGTCACCATGCTTCTGTGTCAAAACTGCTGACATATTACCATCTTTTTCATTTGTGAAAAGATGAAAAGGTTTGTCATAATCAGGGAGGCCCAAACAGGGTGCTGTTGACAGCCTCTGCTTGAGTGTTGTCAAAGCCAGTCGGGCTTCGTCAGTCCATGTGATTCTGTCAGAAGGAGCTAGCTTTTGCTCATGGGCTAAATCAGATAATGGTTGTGTTATCTCTGCAAAATCAGGGATCCAGGTTCTGCAGTAGCCTGCTGTTCCCAACAGAGACATCATTTGTTTTTTGGTCATGGGCATGGGCAGTGCAAGAATTACTTCAACACGATTCTTACCTAGAGCTTTGCCTTCTCTAGAAATAACGTGACCAAGATATGTAACTTTATCACGTACCAGCTGGATTTTATGCTTGGCCACTTTGTGGCCATTCTCTGCAAGATAGAACAACAATGCCCTGGTGTCCTCGACACACGATTCCTTATCCGGACTAGCGATCAGCAGATCATCCATATATTGAACAAGAACACTACCTCGTGGGGGAGTGAAACCTTCCAAATTCCGTGCCAGCTCGGCATTATAGATTGAGGGGCTGTCGACATACCCTTGAGGCATTACGTTCCAGACCCACGTTTTGTTCTTGAATTGGAAAGCAAACCAATATCTGCTGTCGGGATGCACAGGGATAGAGAAAAACGCATTACTCAAATCGATGACACTGAAATAAGTAGATGACGAAGGTATCGAGGCAAAGATAGTCACAGGATTTGGACAAAGAGGCATTGTAGGAATAACGGCGTTATTAACAAGGCGTAAATCTTGGACAAAACGCCATTCACCTGAAGCTTTTCTTACAGGGAGGATTGGGGAATTTACAGGAGAATACTGAATCTCTGAAATGGCCCCTCTTTCTAATAAAGATGCATGTACTTTAGCAATACCTTCTTGAGCCTCAAGAGGGAGTGGGTACTGGGCGCGCTTTGGTCGGAATGAACCTTTAGGGGTAACTACAACAGGATTAACGTTTCGTATTTTGCCAATGTCAAATTTGTCTCTGGCCCACAATGAAGTAGGCAGCCCCTGAAACACAGATAGATCTTCCGTGTTGTCAGAGGGAATTTGGACGAATGTTGGAGTAAGACGTGATCCCTGGATTCCCCTATTGACTGGAATAGCCCAGGTGTAAGGGAAAGCTCTTACCGCTTCACGGAGTATCTCACTTGGTGTGGATCTCCAACCCAGTCTGTCACCGCCATTACGTCCTTCAGCCACGCACCAGCATCCTCTCTGTTAACAAACTCAGAAGTAGCAAGTGAAACATGAGGAATAGGGTGTTCACCATACAGCTGTTTCTGTGCGTCATTTAGGCAAACAGAGAGAGCTGCATGATCAGATCCAATATACAACATATCACATGTTAATGTTTCACCCATTTGAGGTGGTAACCAGGTGTTCTCAAAATCATGGTCCTGTGCTAAAAGAGATGTGGATGCAGTACAGTGTAGTGTTGTGTGAGGTGTGAGTGGGGTGTCATAACTATAACAAGTTTCAATTTTTGAAAATAGCTGCGCCAGTTGGTGGGATGTATGAGCACTATTGTCAACATACCAATTATAAGACCAATCTGTGGGCATGTCGTTGTACATGATGCCCACGTCTGGAGGCATTACCTGTGGTGGTCTAATTATGGTAACACGTCCACAGAGATGGACTGGACAGCATTCACTCAAAATAAATTTGTGTGTTAAGTGAGTATCATCCATCACAACATCCAATGGCACAGTTATTTTCTCTAATTTCACAACACCTGAAGCACCCACAGTTTTAGCAATTTCATTTGTTAATTTAGGTAGTACCCTCATATTAGCAGCACTGAGCACAGATGAATGAGCGCCAGTGTCAGCTAAAAAAACAAGTTGTTCACCATTTACAGTCACAGTAATAGTTGGGTCCGCAGATGGTGTTGTGTGAAGGTTAAGGTATTGATTTATATGAACAATCCTCTCTCCATCCTGTACCACACTACTGTCCCTAACTTGCAACAGAACTACAATGAACAAGAACTGCAAACTCAGTATGCACTTTCAAAAATAACCTGAAAACTCACCTTTATAAACTAGCTTTTACTTAAAAGTATTATTTTATTTATTTATTAATTTATTCTTCTCTCTTTTTATTATCTTGTATTTCTGTATACTTATTGTTCTTGTTCTTCTGTTTGTTATATATTTTGTCATTTTTCCTTTGCCTGTCAAAGCACCTTGTATCCTTGCATTAGAAAGGTGCTATACAAATAAAGTTATTATATTATTATAAGAATATAATTAACCAAAAACTGTACAGATCTACCGGTAACAAACACTTAACATGAAGGAACAAACATACAAACAGTAACAGAAAAAACAAAAATAGACAAACAAAAATTAAACTGTAGTTTCAGTTAAACAGAGTTTTAACTAAGAAACCAGAGACAAACAACAAAAATATAGCGCTATGTCCATTAACGGGCTAAATTACAAGCACATTTTCCAGGGCGTACCTTTGTGCAGGACAAAGTTATGTAAAAACCGGATTAATGCCATGCAAGAACTGATCTCAGGTAAATTACAATCACTTTTCTCAGGGCGTACCATAGTGCAATAGAAAAGTACCGTAAAACTGGATCAGGTACTAGCTAGATCAACAGACAGCGCCAACCGCTATCTCATGCCACATCCGACAACATACAAGACAAAAACCCAACATTCAACACCAATTATCAATGAATATCAGGAAAAGCCACTATTCTCGTAAGCTCAGCATGTGACGAAGGCTTAGCCATGAATGGTCACAAACCAATCCAGTAACATAGCAAAACAAAACCAAGTTTAAGATAACTTAAAACCAACGTGGGTCTTAAAACAACGTACCGTAATTCAACAACCAGCAAGAAAACAGGGAGTTTTCCACAATCACCGAGCCGTCTACAGCCGCAGTTTAGAAAAGTAATTCCGAGCTTGAAAGCACCACGCGTCCGTGCTGTTCTCCCCACCAGCTGTTGAAATACCGCAGTTGTCCCAAAAGGTACTATCAATAATGAATTAGTAACCTTTAATTTCTCGTCGCCAATATTGTTAAGGAATTTCCGAATCTAAGTTTGCTAAATTTAAATTTTAAGAAATAAGAGTGATCAACCACGAGGTTAGGTTAAGCCGTTAACAAAGGATTGTTCGTTCGTCGAAGGGTGCTATCCGGTCAAAGTAGCTGATCAGACAGAACCCCAATTTCTGTTGAGTAATTCATTAAATAGACAAAACTATGACATCACAGGAAATCATTCTCATTGGTTAAATACAGTTTTGGGGGTTTTGAAACTGTCCACCAAATTAAAACATCAAAGGAATTCTTACAATGGAGGGCACAGGAAGAATTCTGATGGGAACCTAGCCAGATTATTATTCCTAGGGTTCAGTGGCGGGCCGTCAGGGCCAGCAAGGCCTTCTCTGCTGGCCTAAACATCATCAGAATATAAATTTAATTTTGATATATTTTTTCCACAAATATGTATTAAATTATTCCCCATAGTCTATTCTCTTCATTTCATAGCTTTCCTCTTGGTTGCGCTGCTTCCAGCCTCAGATCGAGATTTGGAGGGCTGGCCTTTATGTTAGAGCTTTTATCCAATCATATTTCAGCCATAATGTGTTGCCAGGGTCCAAGAAATCTGCCCTTAGGCCTTCAGAATAAACATTGCGGGCGCCTGTGGCTTAAAGAGAACGGAATCAACCCTGTGGTGTTAACCAATCAGATTTCAAGTTGGCGACACCGGGGCCAGCTAGCAGGCGTACGATAACGTCAGCACGTGCACGTCTTTTGATTGGATACGCACTATTGAGAGGCAGAGCAGAGATAGCAAACTGAACTTGAATGAGCTCATTTGTGTAGACTTAACCCATAATGGCTGAAGGAGGAGAAGAGATCGATTTGGTCGCAGATATAATTACAACGCCATTTTCAAGACGAACTTTTCAAGAAAAGCTAGACATCGTCAGAAGAGAACGGCCAACCCCGACGCTAGCGAGCCGACGCTACCGAGTCAAAGTGGACATTCAAGGCTAGGAATACACTTTCACCACTGTCGCAAATATATCCTCCTGAACAAATGCAAATGATTTGTTTGTTTTCTTTTATTTTCAGTGAATAGTTTATGTGTCTTTATCGTCACGTTTCTTAAATGAAACTGCTTTGGGTGCGACAATGCGCTGTTTAGCGAACAAACTTGTTAAAGCTAACATACTTTTGGTGGACTTAATAAAACTTTGTAGACTAATCCCTTAAAAGCGCCTTTTATTTTAAAGTTTTGACAGTATCCAAGCGATCTTAAAGCTGGTAGTTTAACACTCTTAATTGTAAATGCGGATTTATTGATTATAAATGCTTCGGAAATATGAATATAACTCTGTTGTACTTGACTATGTTAAGGTGATGCAACGCCCGGTTATACTGCGTTTCTGTCTAAATGTATAGTTTCTAGAGCCATGGCGTCATAATGATGGTATTAAGAGGTGGAATAATTCAGGTAGGACTGTGTAGGACATCACTGAAGGCCTAGGTGTGAAATGCACGGCCCGCCACTGCTAGGGTTATAAACCAACATCTGCTTCGGTACTCTTCGCAGTTTATAGCCAGTTCCTTCAGACAAGAGAAACAGTTGTCTAACTAATTTTAACTCAGGAACTCTACATCAAAGGGTTTCACCAAGCAGGGGACAGTGGTAATTAAATTTCATTCACAATCCCCCGATTTTTTTAGTGTTGCAGAGACTATTTTAAGCCTCTACTGTTGCTGTGCATCATCGCTCATTAGGCAGAAATCATCCTTACAACGCACCATCTTGATTTTAATATCGACTCCATTTATAAGTAGTCTCTCCTGTAAAAGCATGTCTGTGTGGATGGGGCCGAGCAATTCAAAAGTGTTGCTCGCCACGGTATATAGGGCTCTGTTTTTCAAACCATTGTTGGGACCCGCCGGGTCCGTTTCATCCATATGGCCGCCAGTATCCTTATAGAATAAGCCACTCGTAAATTGATTAGACATTGTGGCTTCAGAATAATTAAGTAGACATTCCATAATTGCTCTGTAGGGATACGTATTCCTAGACTGGCTCGTTACTGAGGCTCGACTGTTGACCGATCGCCGTTTTTTAGCTTTAGACCTGCTCGTGACACGCCCCCCTGGGGGTCTCTTACGTGTACGTCTCGTCATGACCATAAGCCCCAAGCCTTCCTGGTCACCGGCGTTCAAACGACTCATCACAGCTTTGTTGACCACATCTTTGGCTATGTTCTTCCTAGCCATTTTTATTCGTGATAGCGATATTTCACCGGCTAAAGTGTAGTTTTATGATGGCTTTGCCGTAAGTAAAGTCTATGTTCTCGTTCTGATCTGATTTCAGCTCAATTGTTATATCGTCAATGTGTTTGTTGCTGACATGTACGTAGTGTGGCTTCTCGTAAGAGATTGTGATTACGTCGTTGCTAGACCCTGTTATATGTACACAGCGTAGCAATGGCACAAAACTATCTCCGACTCTCTGGTAGTCAATAATGTCGGTGTATACGTACATTGTGTAGAACCCCGCACGAATATCAGCTGCATGGGACTAGTGCCATATAACAGGCATGTTATAGTCTATGTATAGTGAGTATCAGAATTCTTTACTGTGGGGTATTGTTTACGATGCAAAGGGGGAAAACCGCGATGGCTACCATATTGGAAGCCCTATAACTTTATCAAATAAAAAAGGTTGTTCAAACAAACAGTAGTACTATATAATAAGTGTATTCCAGTTTATGCCTAGTGAATATCTGAAAAACGTACTGTGGGGATGTTTAATAATTCATCATCAAAATTGGTACTGTTGGCTATGTGAAGGGGGAAACCGTGACTGGTATCATATTGGCAGCCCTATCATTGATCAAATCAAAAACTTTGTTCAAATGAACACTATTGCCTTATAAAAGGTATGTTATAGTCTATGTCTAGTGGGTATCAGAAGAATTTACTTTGGGGATTTTTAATAATGAAGCATCAAAGTTTGCTTTGTGAAGGCGGAAAACCGCAATGGATCCAATATTGGAAGCCCTTTAACTTGATTAATTCAAATATTTTGTTCGAATTAACAGTATTACCATATAATAGGTGTTTTCCAGTGTATGCCTAGTGTATTTTAGAAACTTTTACTCTGGGGATTTCTAATAATTAAGCATCAAAGTTGGTACTGTTGGCTTTGTGAATGGGGAAACCGTGATGGTCACCATATTGGAAGCCCTATTATTGATCAAATCAAAAGGTTTGTTCAAATGAACATGAGTGCCATATAACAATGTTATAGTCTATGTATAGTGAGTATCAGAATATTTGACGATGGGGATTTTGAATAATTAAGCATCAAATGAATACTGTTTGCTATGTGACTTGGGAAAACCGCAATGTGTACCACTTGATAAAATCAAAAAGCTTGTTCAAACTAACAATAGTACCATATAATAAGTGTATTCAAGTGTATGCCTTGTGAATATAAGAATATTTTAATTTGGGTATTGTTAATAATTAAGCATCAAAGTTGGTACTGTTTGTTTTGTGAAGGGGGGAAACTGCAATGGCTACGATATTGGAAGCCAAAATCAAAAAGGTTGTTCCAACTAACACTAGTACCAGATAAGAAGTGTATTCCAGTAGATGTCTAGTGAATATAAGCATATTTTCTCTAATGTGGGGATTTTTTATAATTAAGCATCGGAAAACCGTGATGGTTACCATATTGGAAGCCCTATTATTGATCAAATCAAAAAGTTTGTTCAAATGAACACGAGTGCCATATAACAGGTGCAGCTCAAAAAATTTGAATATCATGAAAAAGTTCTATATTTTTTGTCACTCATTTCAGAAAGTGAAACTCATATATTATAGATTCATTACACAGTGAAATATTTCAAGCCTTTATTTCTTGTAATTTTGATGATTATGGCTTACAGCTAATGAAAACCCAAATTCAGTGTCTCAGAAAATTAGAATATTGTGAAAAAGTTAAATATTGGAAACTCATGGTGTCACACTCTAATCAGCTAATTAACTCAAAACACCTGCAAAGGTTTCCTGAGCCTTTACATGGTCTCTCAGTCTGGTTCAGTAGGCTACACAATCATGGGGAAGACTGCTGACTTGACAGATGTCCAGAAGACAGTCATTGACACCCTCCACAAGGAGGGTAAGCCACAAAAGGTCATTGCTAAAGAAGCTGGTTGTTCACAGAGTGCTGTATCCAAGCATATTCATAGAAAGTTGAGTGGAAGGAAAAAGTGTGGTAAAAAAAGGTGCACAAGCAACAGGGATAACTGCAGCCTTGAGAGGATTGTCAAGCCAAATTAATTCAAGAATGTGGGGGAGCATCACAAGGAGTGGACTGAGGCTGGAGTCAGTGCATCAAGAGCCACCACGCACAGACGAATCCAGGACACGGGCTACAAATGTCGCATTTCTCGTGTCAAGCCACTCCTGAACCAGAGACAACGTCAGAAGCGTCTTACCTGGGCTAAGGAAAAAAAGAACTGGACTGTTGCTCAGTTGTCCAAAGTCTTCTTTTCAGATGAAATTAAATTTTGCATTTCATTTGGAAATCAAGGTCCCAGAGTCTGGAGGAAGAGTGGAGAGGCACAGAATCCACGTTTCTTGAAGTCCAGTGTGAAGTTTTCATCAGTCAGTGATGATTTGGGGTGCCATGTCCACTGTGTTTTCTGAAGTCCACAGTCAACGCAGCCATCTACCAGGAAATTTTAGAGCACTTCATGCTTCCTTCTGCTGACAAGCTTTATGGAGATGCTGATTTAATTTTCCAGCAGGACTTGGCACCTGCCAAAAGTACCAAAAGCTGGTTCAATGACCATGGTATTACTGTGCTTGATTGGCCAGCAAACTCGCCTGACCTGAACCCCATAGAGAATCTATGGGGTACTGTCAAGAGGAAGATGAGAGACACCAGACCCAACAATGCAGATGACCTGAAGGCCGCTATCAAAGCAACCTGGGCTTCCATTACACCTCAGCAGTGCCACAGGCTGATCGCCTCCATGCCACGCCGCATTGATGCAGTAATTCATGCAAAAGGAGCCCCAACCAAGTATTGAGTGCATAGAAATGAACATACTTTTCAGAAGGCTGACATTTATGTTTAAAATATCCTTTTTTATTGATCTTATGTAATATTCTAATTTTCTGAGACACTGAATTTGGGTTTTCATTAGCTGTAAGCCATAATCAAAATTACAAGAAATACTTTATTGTAATACAGTCATCTTTATCTTTATTTGTGTTCATAGTATGGGCCAACATGCAAGGACTCGATTGCTTAATACATTGCACATTGCACAGCCCAATCTAGCCCGTTAACTGTTTTATGACAACCTTACAGCTAGCTAGTTGGAATACTAACGGATTGAACGGACCAGTTAAGCGCGCGGCTTGCTTAGATTTACTCCAGAGAAAACACATTGACATTGCATTCATCCAGGAGACCCATCTCAAAACATCTGATGTACAGCGATTTGCTAATAAACAATATTATGTGGCGGCATCAGCCTCTACTAATTCTAAAACCCGGGGCTCCCTTATCCTTCTCAAGCGCTCTCTATCCATAACCATACTTGATAAATATGGCAGTGATGATGGCCGCATTTCTTACATAAAATCTATAATAGCTGGTCGTAAGTTAGCATTTATGTCAGTGTACGCACCTAACCACTTCGAACCTATATTTTTCACCACACTATCAGAGATCCTGTCTGAAATTAATGATTTCGCTATAATTATGGGTGCGGATATGAATGCAGTGGTGAACCCGGTTTTAGACTGCTCGGGCTCGGCGGGACACGGTTCTCACTCTCAAAGCTCTGCGTCGGCCTCTTTGTCCAAATTTATATCGGATTTCAGCTTAATGGATGTATTTCGTGCTATTAACCCTACAGTTAAGCAATATAGTTTCTATTCCAGTAGGCATAAAACATACTCTCGCATTGACTACATTTTAACTTCTAGCTCAATTTCAGAAATCCATAATGCAGTGCTTTCCCCCACTCCATTATCTGACCATAGCGCCATATTAGTCAAACTTACCTTACTGAACACACCTACTAGAGCAGTTCGCTGGCGTTTTAACACAACGCTACTGAAAAATGAAGACTATTGTGTCTACTTTAAAGGAGAGTTGGACAGATTTGTGGCTGAGAACACTGGTTCCGTAAATGACCCTAGAATATTCTGGTACGCTTTGAAAGGATGTATTAGGAACACCTCGATATCTTTTGCTTCACATTTAAGTAAGACCTGGATGGCCAAAATAGATAATCTTGAAATTAAACTCACTTCTCTGGAGCAACAACAACAACTCTCTTTCTCTGAAGCCAGGAAACAAATTATCGACTTGACAAAAATTGAGCTCAACTCTCTGCTCAGGCAAAGAGCTGAATTTTTAATTCACAAGACCAGGAGGACTTACTATTTTCAAGGTCCTAGGCCAAGTCATCTACTGGCGCTCAGACTTAAGCGTAGTGAGAAATTTTCCAACATAACAACCATTCGCTCTGGGTCATCTCAGAATATGTTAACAGAACCAAAAGCAATTAACACAGAGTTTCGAAACTTTTACTCTAACCTCTACACTTCTGAAGTTAATTTAGACAGTGACAGGTGTAGAAATTTTTTACAGAAGGCAAATCTCCCAACCTTAGACCGGGAGGAAGCAGATGACCTACAGAAACCCATTTCACTGATAGAACTAAAAGAGGCCATTCAGAGGATGAAAAAGGGGAAATCACCGGGGTGGGATGGAATACCACCTGAATTTTACTTATTTTTCTGGAAGGAGTTGGGTCAATTCATGCTAGATATGATCCACACAGCCGTGGATAAGGGCTCATTTGACCGAGACACTAACTCTGCTATTCTCACTGTCCTCCCTAAACCGAATAAGGATCTGTTGAGATAATATGTATTGTGTTACTGTGTACCTGTGTACTGTATTAGACACTGTTGTGTTGTACCACTAAATGCCCACTAGGTGGCGCCTGTTGCGCAAGTGTGTGTTCTGTGATGACGCTGTTTGATGACGCAGGTGGTGCGACTCTCTCTTCTCCATGTGAAAGCAAAAGAATAAAGAAGCGGCTAGCTGCGTTTTTGTTAAGAGCAAGACCTGTGTGATGAATCTCATTGAACAGTACGATTCTTATACTAGAATAGTCGACATAGAGTAGCCAAAGGTTACGAACCTACTCTGCCAACAGGTTATGGGCCCAGGCGACGACGGAATATTCTAGTTTATAAGAAGTACGTAGACGGAACGTCGACATGATGGAGAACACACGGAAGAACGGCAAATGGCCCACATTCAATGGACAAGCAGACGAATATGAACTGTGGGAAGAACGAATGATGTGCTGTATGCACGGAGTGGGTTTGAAGAACACGATGCTCACAGAACTGCCGGGAACCGCAACGGAGGGGGAAAAGGCTGCCGACGATAAGCTAAACGCAGACGCTTATTGTGCGTTAGCTCCGCTCCTGGACAACACAAGTTTGGCTCTCATCTTCAGAGACACAAAGAACAAAGGTAGAGAAAGTTTACAAGTGTTGCGGGAACATTATATCGGTAAGGGGAGACCCCGGGTTGTCACGCTGTATGTTACCTTAACCACGCTAAAGAAGGCGGAAAATGAGACGGTAACAGAATACATAATGAGAGCAGAGCGAATCATAACGGCGCTCAAAAGTGCTGGCGAGGCGCCAAGCGATGGCCTCATGATGGCCATGGTCATGCGAGGGTTGCCAGAAAGATTCAAGCCGTTCACGTTAATGGTGACCCACGGAGACACGGATTTGACATTGGGACAATTTAAGGCCAAGCTGAGAAACTTCGAGGCCACCGAAGATGCAGACACACCCCCGGACGACACTCCAGAAAGGGTGATGAAGGCACAACCAGCAGCAAGGAAAAAGCCCGCCAAGCGCGATGGGGCTGACGAGCGAAAAGTGATGTGCTGGCGGTGCGGAGACCCAGGTCATCGGAAAAATGACTGCCAGAAGAACGTGTGGTGCAGTTTCTGCCGGATTAAGGGTCACACGGACAAAGTGTGCAGGAAAAAGGACCGCGGCGGCGGCGGCAGCAGTGATGGAGCGAGGTGCGCACAACAGGGCGGCGCCCACGGAACAGGTCCAGGCCACGGACCCGGCGGCGCCAAAGATGACTACACCTTCAGAGCGCAGGCTGGAGAGCCCGGCTCACCCGGGCCGCCACAACAGACCCGGAAAAGGGGTTTGATCGTGGACTGCGGAGCATCCTCTCACATAATCACGGACGGGGACAAATTCAGGTGTTTTGACGACACGTTTGACCCGGAGAAGCACTGCATGGAGCTCGCCGACGGAAAACGCACTTTTGGAGTAGTGCGAGGCAGAGGGGCTGCTACAGTCTGTCTGATAAACAGTGAGGGGCGGCGGTGCAACGTGACGCTGGAGAACGCACTATACATCCCGTCCTACCCTCAGGAACTGTTCTCAGTAAAGTCTGCCACAGCACACGGCGCCAGTGTGTACTTCGAAGAGGGCAAAGATGTCCTGATGTTACCAGACGGTACCAGGTTTGACATTTATGTGCATGGGAAAATGTATTATTTGCAAACAGAATGTGAAAGTGATAAGTGTCATGTTAGTCACGATATGCAAACGTGGCATGAGATAATGGGGCATTGCAACTACGACGACATAGTTAAGTTACAGGGTGTAACTGAGGGTATGCATATTAAGGGTAAAAAGGGTAAACCTAACCAAGAGTGTAACGTATGCATAGAGGGCAAGTTGACACAAACTCGGAACAGGAAACCAACAGACAAAGTGGAGACACCACTAGAGATGGTAAATACTGATTTGATTGGCCCTATCAAAAACGAGTCCATCAATGGTTTCAAATATGTACAAACATTCACCGATGTGTTTACAGGGGCAGTGTTGGTTTATTTTCTTAAATCAAAGAGTGACACAGTCCAAGCGACAGAAACATATCTGGCTGATGTAGCTCCCTATGGGACCGTGAAGTGCATTAGGTCGGATAATGGGACCGAATTCATGAGTAAGGAGTTTAAAACCCTCTTGAGAACAAACAAAATAAGGCATGAGACATCCTGTCCCTACTCGCCCCATCAAAATGGAGTCGCAGAGAGGGAAGGACGCACCCTATTCGAGATGGCTAGATGTATGCTGATCGATAGTGGTCTACTAAAGAGCCTCTGGCACTATGCTGTTCAGGAGGCAGCCCACACAAGAAACAGATGCTTTAACAAGCACACGGGCACTACGCCATACACAGCCATGACAGGAAAGAAGTGTGACATGGCTAGAATGCAAAAGTTCGGGTCAGTTTGTTATGCTTACAAGCAGGACAAAGGGAAACTAGACCCTAGATGTGATAAGGGGCGTTTTGTAGGACATGACAAAAATAGCCCTGCCTACCTAGTCTACTATGCTGACCAAGAGAAGGTACAGAAACATAGACAAGTCAGGTTCATCACAAACACAACTAGTGAAAATGAGACACAGACACTAGAACTGAACCCGGACAGCTGGGTGAGAGACAGGAGGCCTGTTGAGACAGGAACAACTAGGCAGGAAGCTAATGAGAGGGCAGAAGCCCCACAGCCTAGCGTACAGACTGATGATACACAGTCAGGACTGGAGGGTGAAGGCGAGAAGCACCAGAGGGTGACGTCTGCCCCGTCCAGTGGGAGATATCCCCACAGGGAACGCAAACAACCAGGATATTTGAGTGACTATATCCAGGGAGACGGTCATGATGATGACAGCTCACTCACGACTATAGATTACTGTTACAGAGCGGTCTGCGGGATCCCTCTGACCTTTAAAGAGGCCATGGAAGCTCCCGAGTCAGAAAAGTGGTCCAAGGCAATGGACGATGAGATGAAATCCCTCAAAGACAACCAAACGTACACCCTAACCAATTTGCCAGAGGGCAAGCAAACAGTGGGAGGAAAGTGGGTGTACTCTATAAAGACAGACATAGACGGACGAGACAAATATAAAGCTAGATTTGTGGCAAAAGGATATAGCCAGAGAGCTGGGCTGGATTATGGAGAGACATTTTCCCCGACAGCTAACCTAACAAGTGTGAGAGTGCTACTACAAAAGGCAGCTCAGGACGACCTGATTTTGCATCAAATGGACGTGCAAACCGCCTACCTCCATGCCCCCATTGACTATGACATATACATGGAGCAACCTGAGGGTTATGCTAAGGGGGGAGGGAACCTTGTATGCAAATTAGACAAGTCCATTTACGGCCTCAAACAATCGGGGCGCAATTGGAACTTAATGTTACATGAGTGCTTAGTAGGTGATGATTTTACACAGAACCCGTCAGACCACTGCGTATACGCCAAGGAGTCAAAAGAAGGCAAGACGATTATCATTGCCTGGGTAGATGATCTTATCTTAGCATCAAGCAGCACAGAGATGCTGGACAAAGTAAAGATAATGCTTTCCACAAAATTCAGGATGAAAGATTTGGGCAAGCTAAAGAGCTTTCTTGGTATGGATTTCAGCCAGTCTGACAACTGTGTGAGAGTATCACAACAGAGATATACTGAAAAGATACTTGACCGTTTTGAGATGCAAGAGTGTAGGGTGAGGGAAACTCCATGCGAGCAAAAATTAGACTACACAGAAGATGCACCTAAAATGGTAAATGTGAGACAGTATAGAGAGGCTGTCGGAAGCCTGATATACTTAGCCACATGTACACGCCCTGATATATGTTTTATTGTAAGCAAACTATCTCAGCATCTCGCTGAACCTACTGACGAGCAATGGGCTACGGTAAAACATGTTTTTCGATATCTTAAAGGTACTACAGACAAGCAACTTACCTTCAGAAAGAGTAACAAGGAGCTTGGTTTAGTGGCATATAGCGATGCCGACTGGGCTTCAGACACCGGAGACAGACGCAGTACGTCAGGATACTGTACAAGTCTAAGTGAGGAAAGTGCACTTATCTCTTGGAAAGCCAAGAAGCAAGCCACAGTAGCTCTTTCCACGTGCGAAGCTGAATATATGGCTCTGGCTCTTACCATGCAGGAATGCATTTACTTAGAGCAGCTACTGGATGGAATAGACTCATACAAGTATAACAAAACAGTTATCAATGAGGACAACCAGGGCACAATAGCTCTCGCAAAGAACCCTGTGTGTAGACAACGGTGCAAACATGTAGATATTAAATACCATTTCATAAGGTCTACAGTAAGAGAGGGTAGGATGACTTTGGTTTACTGTCCTACGGACGAGATGGTTGCCGACTTAATGACCAAGCCCGCATCCAAGCTTCAACTGAAGAAGTTCATGGGAGCTATGTTCAGTAGTTAAAATGAGTATACATTGGGATACCATGTTCATGTTACTGGTTATTTGAATGTGAATAGATATACAGTAAGCAAATACATAAGTGGGAGTGTTGAGATAATATGTATTGTGTTACTGTGTACCTGTGTACTGTATTAGACACTGTTGTGTTGTACCACTAAATGCCCACTAGGTGGCGCCTGTTGCGCAAGTGTGTGTTCTGTGATGACGCTGTTTGATGACGCAGGTGGTGCGACTCTCTCTTCTCCATGTGAAAGCAAAAGAATAAAGAAGCGGCTAGCTGCGTTTTTGTTAAGAGCAAGACCTGTGTGATGAATCTCATTGAACAGTACGATTCTTATACTAGAATAGTCGACATAGAGTAGCCAAAGGTTACGAACCTACTCTGCCAACAGGATCCCTCCCTCTGTGGCAATTACAGACCCCTATCACTTCTGAATTCAGAAATTAAAATATACGCCAAAGTCCTGGCTTCACGGATTGAGACTCTCATGATAAAATTAGTACATTGTGACCAGACCGGGTTTATAAAATCGCGTCAAGTAGCTGATAATATGCGTAGGCTTCTCCATGTGTTATATTTTTCTAAAGATATTGAGTCCTCATGTGCTGTTCTATCGCTAGACGCTGAAAAAGCCTTCGATAGACTCGAATGGGATTATCTCTGGCTGGTTTTGGAGGCTTTCGGTCTTGGTGCTAACTATATCAGGATGATTAGAGTACTCTACTCTAATCCCTCAGCTATGGTTATCTCAGGCAACATTTTTTCCCCCCCCTTTACAATATCGAGAGGCTCCCGACAAGGCTGTCCTCTGTCCCCTCTTTTGTTTGCTCTCTCCCTCGAACCTCTTGCGCAGACAATTAGACAACACCCCTCTCTCTCGCCCATATCCTTCTGCAACACTTCACATTATATATCATTGTTCGCTGAGGACATTCTGCTATATATAAATAACACGTCAGTATGTATTCCGATAATATTGGAGGTGTTTGAGGAGTACAGCGCTCTCTCGGGCTATAAAATTAACTGGACCAAATCTTCGCTGATGCCCCTTAACTCATCTCTCGACACTTCTACATTGCCAACACACATACCAGTGGTTGGGAGCTTTAAATATCTGGGCGTGGATATCTTCCCCTCCTTGTTCTCCATCTCTAGCAAGAATTACCAAGGTATTATGAAGCGGGTGGAGGCGGACTTGACAAGGTGGACATCTCTCCCAAACTCCCTACAAACACGTGTGTCAATAATCAAAATGGATGTCCTTCCTAGAGTGAACTTTTATTCTAATATGATACCCCTTTCCCCACCCAAAGGCTATTGGGACAAGATGCATAGTATAATATCAAAATTTATCTGGGGTGGGGGGCGTCCACGCGTCAGGCTAGCCACTCTTCAGCGCAATAAACGGAATGGAGGTCTAGCTGTCCCTAACTTTAAATTCTATTTTTGGTCTTACGTGCTGCGTCCACTGTCCAATTGGCTTGACCCCCAAGTAAAAACATCATGGAGACCTATAGAAGAACATTTAGCCTTGCCTCACCGGCTTCAAGATTTAATACACTCAGGTATTTCCATTAAACGCTCCAAACTTAAGCATGGCCCCATTATGTCTTTCCTTTTGACTATTTGGCACTCAGTGGGGAGGGCGACTGGCTCTATGTTAAAGTGGCACACACAAAGTCCCATTTTCCATAACTATTCTTTACTTACTGGTGGGGTGCCTTTTTCTTTCAGGGAGTGGAGTGATAGAGGGGTTAATGTCATGTCTGATATCTGTGACGATGGAGGACTTAGGATGTTTAATGATCTACGAACTACTTATGATCTGCCAGGTACATCTTTTTTCTTCTATTTACGCCTAAGATCTGCAATGCGAGCATACGGTGTGCCCTGGGATACTCCACTTGTCAAGCACAAGGTACACACATTATTAGATGTAGGAGTAAGGACGGGAGGCTTAGTCTCTGCTCTTTACTCTTTTTTACTGGAGCCCTCTAGGGGGCCTCTGGCTGTTCAGCAAGTGTGGGTTAGAGACCTTGGTCTATCCAAAGACGAAATATGTTGGCTGACTGTCTGGGACAATTTAGATGAAACATCAAAAAACCTTAATCATAAACTTATACACTTCAAACTTATACATAGAATATATCTTACGCCAAGGAAACGATTCCTCATGAAGCTCATACGCTCTCCTGTTTGTGATCTGTGCTCTCTGGGTCAGGTGGGATCTTTCTTACATATGTACTGGGAATGCCCTAACGTGGCGTCCTTTTGGGTATTAGTATCTTCCACTTTATCTGACTTATTGGAGGTAGACATACCATGTTCTCCTAGAATATTACTTCTGAACGACACCTCACCATTGAGCCTGTCCTCTAGTCAAATCCACACTTTATTAGCAGGGCTAACGGCGGCTAAGAGAATGCTGGCCTTGCGCTGGAAGCCCCCCCACACACTCACACGCACCCAGTGGCTACAAACATTTCTGAGTATACTCTACATGGAGTTATCTGTAGCAAGAATGCATGGGGCTGGTCAGAAAACAATCCAAACCTGGGCCTCTGCGGCTGCAGTGGTTAAAGATCTTCTGGAATGAGAAACATGCACATGTGTATTTATAACTGTGTCTGTATTTGTAACTTTTTGTTTGTTTATATCTATTCACATACTCTGGCCTACAGAACACTGATACGATAAGTACGTTATGTGCTGTATAATGTTATGTACTGTATGTAACAATGATGAAGATCGGGGTGGGACAATGGGGGAGGGGGGATGTCGCCATTGGGGGGGGGGTAGTTTGGAGGGGCGGTAAAAGGGAAGTGTATATTATTTGTTGGATTACTGCCACTGTACTATGTCATGCCCTTCTCTTTTGAAAATAAAAACAATTGATCGCAAAAAAAAAAAAATTACAAGAAATAAAGGCTTGAAATATTTCACTCTGTGTCATGAATCTATATAATATATGAGTATGAACTTTTTCCACGATATTCACATTTTTTGAGCTGCACTTGTATGTTATAGTCTCTGTATAGTGAGTATCAGAATATTTTACGATGGGGATTTTTCACAATTAAGCATCAAATTAGTACTGTTTGCTATGTGACTTGGGAAAACCGCGATGGGTACCACATTGGAAGTCCGATAACTTGATAAAATCAAAAAGCTTGTTCAAACTAACAATAGTATCATATAATACGTGTATTCAAGTGTATGCGTTGTGAATATAAGAATATTTTAATTTGGGTATTTTTTTTAAATTAAGCATCAAATCTGGTCCTGTTTGCTATGTGAAGGGGGAAAACCGTGATGGGTACTATATTGGAAGCCCTATTATTGATCAAATCAAAAAGTTTGTTAAAATGAACACTAGTACCAGATAATAAGTGTATTCAACTGTATGCCTTGTGAATATGGGAATATTTTAATTTGGGATTTTTAATAATTAAGCATCAAATTGGTAGTTTGCTATGTAAAGGGGGGAAACCGCTATGGGTACCATATTGGAAGCCCTGTAACTTGATTAAATCAAAAGGATTATTCAAACTAGCACTAGTACCACATAAGTGTATTCCAATACATAAAAATGCTATGTGAAGGGGGAAAACCGCGATGGGTACCATAATGTAAGTTCTATAACTTGATCAAATCAAAAAGGTTGTTCAAACTAACACTAGTACCATATAGAAAGTGTAATCCCGTGTATGCATAGTGTATATCAGAATAATTTACTGTGGGAAGTTTTAATAATTAATCATCAAATTGGTATTGTTTGCTATGTGAAGGGCGGAAACCATGATGGGTACCAAATTGGAAGTCCTATAACTTGATCAAATCAAATGGTAGGTTCAAATGAACACAAGTGCCATATAACAGGGATGTTATCGTATTTGTATAGTGAGTATCAGAATATTTTAAAAAATGTAAAATACTAATTAATTTTTAAAAAGAATAAAAAGTTGGTTGTTTTATTAAAACATAAGTGGTCCACCGGACAGGGAAGGTGGTGGCAGTCAAATATTTTTTGATTACATTTAGCAAATTTTCTAAATGATTTAAAAATAACATTAATTCCCAAAGGGGAATAATGGACATAAAAAACGATTTATCTCAGCTAGCAAGGTCCATGTGCATAGCCATTGTGTGTGCATGCTACGTCTTAACGCAGTTATTCTTTTTATTAACAGTTAAACATTTTGCATTAATCACATGTGGTAACAAGTAAATTGACAGCCCTAATATTTATATTTACTTATTGTAGTCCCCCAAAGAGGTGGGCTAATTAAGAAATATATATATTATTCATTGCGCTTTACAAATTAGCTAATTTATTTAGCATTAATCACAGGTGTTAACGAGTTAATTTTGACAGGTCTAATATTTATATTTACTTATTGTGGTCCCCCAAAGAAGGGGGTGCAGCCAGTAAAAAAATGAATTGATAAATAAAATGTACTCCTCTAACAGCAGAGGTTCGCAGCAAAAATAACATTTTCATTTTCGTCAATACATTTTTACTGTTGTATTTTTGCAATCATGGACGAGGGGGATTTGCGATCGTGGACGGACGGATTTGCAATCACAGGTAAGGCTTTACACACTTTGACCCGGCATTTCACTATGGCAATTATTTTTGAAAGATTATTTATGCCAGCCAGAAAGAGAGTGGTGGCGGGAAAATATTTGTTTCAATTTTGGATTTTGATTACATTGAGCTAATTTCGAAATAATTTAAAAATAACATTTGTCCCCAGAGGCATAAATGATGGACATAAAAAATACTTATTAAATATATTTTCCCCCTTTTTCTGTTGGGCTGCTAACGTTACTGGCAATCACTTAGCTGGCAAGCTAGGAAGGTGCATGTAATGTTAGCTCGCTAAACCAGAAGGAGAAATAAACTATTTTTATGACAGCCAGCATGCAAATGTCATTGTCCATTTACTTACCCTTCCTATGACGAGACACATGTTTTTTGAGTGCAGTTCGAGGTTATAAACCCATCCGGACTCCAGGTAGGCTACCAATTGTAGGCATATGTGCTTTGTAAGCCTTAAGAGTTGGCTAAAGTTAGAGACGGATTTTATATCAGGTCACCAAAAGCGCATTTTAGTAGATTTTCAGTGGATCTAAGTGGGACCAGCAGCTTGCTAGGCAGCCAGTATGAATCCCAGTCTAGAATAGCTCATGTTAACTTACATCTTTTATCAGCAGTGAGGTACGCGATTTCTTTAAGTTTTGTAAATTCGGTTTTGAAAACTTAACTTCAACTTCACTAAATTTAAAGCCATTGCTTTCACTTCCGTTGTGAATGATATTCTGTTGCCTAACGTTATCTTTTGCCCTTTACTAAACCGGCTAGCTAGCAAGCTACATGAACCTGACCAATAGCAAAAATTGAGTCTCATTGCTGATGAGCTAACATTACTTGATAGACTTACATATGGATGACATCATTACTTGGCCTATCAAAAGAATATCTGATATCTGTGTGTGTATTTCGCTTTGCTTGACAACCGGGCACTGTCTGAAGTTGAAATTCGCTAGGTGTATTGTTGACAGCAGACACGATTTCTTCCTTTATAGTTAGATTTAAGTTTAAAAGTCAATTTCTGTCCCATTGAAATGAATGGTGGAATGTTGACCATTGTGATGTCACATTGTACTCTCTGCCCTCTAGCAGGTGAATTCTTATTGCTGCAGCTGATAATGTTCCAATGCACTTGCGGCCTCTGCAACTGATGATGTCACACTACCCTCTAGCTGCTGAAGTTGAAATTTGCTTGGTGTATTGTTGACAGCAGACACACACACGATTATTTATCAAATGAAA